>JABFAF010278014.1:0-22716 GCA_013677275.1 Gossypium schwendimanii | reverse complement strand
AAATAGCTTAGTGGGGGAAGAGAAAAACAAATTTAAGCTTCATTATTTCTTGCATGCCAAACTTGGGAGCGGGAAGAAGCATTTTCGACCTTAGTCTTTGACCCTTGGAACTCAAATTAGTGAGTAAACTTTGGTCCTTTTTGGATAAATTTTATGTTTTTGGAACCTTGAGATCATAAGCTAGATTGCTCATGTTGGAATTTTTAGATTTGTTAATGTTGTGGAAAATGTTATCTTTGAGAAATTTGAGTTGTTGAAGTTGTTTTGATAGATTTTGGGGTTGGAAGTTAAGTGAGACTACCTTGTCGAGTGAATTTAGGAAATTTTGCAGTAAGGACTAATATATATATAAATTTTCTGATTGAGGAACTAAATGGATAAATTATGATAAATATAGGGACTGTTTTGAGACTATTTATTTTGTTGGAAATTGTTGGTTGTGTTATTAAATTGTATGGTATGAGAAATTATTACTTTAAGTAGTGATTTAGTTAGTATTAGCTTTAAATGAGTTAAGTGCTATAAATTAAAATGTCATGGTGTTAAATTATAAATTTCAAGAATTTAGGGACTGATAGTGAATTATATGTATATTCGATTAGTTATGGAAATTAAATGAGGATGAGATGAAGTTAAATTTATGTTAAGGACTGAGTTATGTAGTGACCAATTATTAAGAGTTAAATGTTGAAGTATGATTTTATAATTGATTGTTAAATTGAATTATAGAAGTTTTGAGTTAGTTAATTGAATTAGATTATTGTATTTAGATTAAGAAATGAGTATAGTGGACATTAATTGAGGGAAGGAGAAAGTTGTCAATTAATCAACCTCGATCACCAAAAACTATCTTAAATTCGGTAAATTCGTAGTATTTGAACTCGAACTCTATTTATTTAATTCAAATACTTAATTATTACTTTGATATCTTAATTATATTTATATATATGCAAATGATTAATTTATGAAATGAGAAATTGTGAATTATATATATGAAATGTGGCATTATGAAATGAATCAATGAATGATTAGAATTTAAATTGCTTGAATGCAATATTATGGAATTATATTGAATGTAAAGCCCCAAAAATATCGGGTCTTTAAATTTTTGATATCCGACGCATGTAGCTTGTTTGCTTTAATGGCTAAGTAATTTGAGTGTGTTTGGAATGTGTGAGAAGTCTTGAAATCAAACTTAGGCTCTAGCAAAATTTTGGTTTTTCTCTTAAGGGAACCTTGAATCTAGCCGGAAGGTCTTAAGAACAATTGTAGGGGAAAGGAGACGCAAGGAAGCTTGTGGCCCAATGGTAGTGGCATGTTCATGGTGGTAAAAGAACTCAAGTTTGAATCTCTTGGCATGCAAGGAGTATTTGTTTTAACTCCTAGCAGCAAGAGAAGTGGAGTTAGACTGAAATTCTACAAGGTGAGGTTTGAATGGGTCATGGAGAGATTGTAGGAGTAAGTTGTGGAGTGGATTATGGAGAGATAATGGGAGAAAATTAAGGAAGTGGGAGAGTGTGAGAGTGTGGTGCCATTTGAGGGAGGTTTTGCTTGTGCATTTTCTGCTAGGGGGACTTTTGGTGGCATTTTTCGGCATTTTGGTGAGTTTGGATGACCAATTTTCTTCTATGTCTTTTGGAGTTTTTTTTTTTCTCTTCTTGAGTGTTCTTTTTCTTTTGCACCGACTTTGAAACTGACCATTCGTGCATTTCGGTTTTTTTTTTACTTGCAATTGACTATATTCCTTCTAACATATTTGCACCTATATCTACCGAAGCCGTCATTCTTCTTCCCTTTCTTTTTCTTTAAGGCTGAACCTATCCCCCTAGTTTAGGGAATTCTTTCTCCTCTTCGGTTTGTGACTGAAAGCTCTTTTCTCTCAGTTTTGATTCTGCAACGACTCTGACAATCGGTAAGTGATCAAAGGCTACTCTCTGCGTCTTTTAAAACCAAATGCTCCGGTCTTCTTTTCTTTTCTCAAATCGAATAGCCTCATTAACTGATCACTGTCCCATTCTTCTTGTACTGCACTCATTCATTTTCTAGGGTCTATCTCGAGGAGGGGCGAAGTGTGAATGGTGGGGAGAAGAGGCGCTATCATCATTAAATGTCCAGTAAGGTAATAAGCTTACCTCTTGTTTTTGGAGATGGCCGAATATGCCTAACCCCTTTCTAATTGATTCTTGTTTGTACCTTAAGGAAGCATCATTGACTTGTGATTGTTCTCGAACCACGAGCGTTGAGGTTTTAAGGTCATCCTTATTCAAACAAGGTAAGAGTGATATGTCGGATTAAATGCTGATAAGAGGGTATTACCCTAATAATTAAGAACTAACATCAGGTCTTGGTGATGCTAGGTGGGGTACTCGTAGATCTTGGAGTGACTCTACAAAAAAGTGTGTAATCACACCCTTTCTCGAATGCTTATAGGTAAAAGCTGATTAATCAAAAAAGACGACATTGTGACCATAAGAGCGTACGAACGCTCGAATGGTAAACCAAGACCAAAGACACGGTGTTGACCGAAATACCCTCGATGGGTAAATTATCGAAATACCCTCAATGGGTAAATTACTGAAATACCTCTGATTGGTAAATTACTAAAATACCCCCGTAGGGTAAAATTACTGAAATACCCCTAGAAGGGTAGATTGACCAATACACCCTTAGTAGATGAAATGATTGATATGGCTTTATGATATTTATTTAACTGTTACTGAGTATGACATATTGCATGTACGTATAATTCATGACATGCCATATTGCATGGGTTGGGATTTTTTTATGGAGGAAGTACTGTTTCTGGTGGCTCTGCCACAATTACTGTTACTGGTGGCTATGCTACATAACTGTACTGGCAGCTCGGTTGCATTTTTATTACTGATAGCTATGCTGCAATATTGGTGTGTGGGCTGGATGGGTCGACTTTCTCCCACATGGTGTGTAGGGTTAGCATGGGTGGTGTGTTGGGCTGGATTATGGTGGGTTTTGCATATTTGCACCATACTGATACTGCTACGGGCTTAGGTCCAAACTATTGCTATTTGGTCTAAGGCCCGCACTGTACTGATAATGTATTGGGCTAAGGCTACACTGATACTTGAAAGGGCTCGGGCCTAAACTGTTACTGCATGATAGGGGATTACACACTGAGTTCTCGTAACTCACCCTTTTCTTGTGGCTGTGCAGGTAATCACCAAGCTTAGTTGATTTGGAGCTGCGAGGGACTCGAAGGTGGCCACACATTGTCTAGTATTTTTATTCTAGACCGGTTTCTTTTAAAGTTTACTTTGGGTTGTTTTTATGTAATAAGGCCTCTGGTACTTTAATTTTCTTTTTATTGAGTTTTATTTATTTATTTTGAACTGCTTAACGGGTACAAATAAGTTTTCACAACAAATACTATTTTTTTCAAGACAAACACGTATTTTCAACTTTAAAATAACCTTAAATAAAGTAGCTTCCGCTAATTTAAACCTCCAACAAAAAATTGTTTTACCGCATGGTGGTTTTTATAACGTACCAAATGATTCTAAGAAGTAAGAACAAATTGGATTTTTACTGAACGATTTTATTCGTTAGACTTCGATTTCATAGAACACTTCTATGTGACACGTCAGATTCGACCGTAATGTTTAAGTCGAGTTTGGGGTGTTACATTTAGTGGTATCAGAGCCAATTGCAAAACTTGGCTATGGAATGGGTTTTCAAAATTTTGTATTACAAGAGGTTGGTTTCAAATTTGTAAAGTGTTTTGAGGTATTTTTCTGGGAAGTGTGGCACAACGAGTCTCCAGCGCCAAAACTATATGTTCTCTTATTTTGATTACTGATATAACTGCAAAACTTTAGACAGAAGATATTTGAAATTGTAGGAGACTGTAAACTATAGTGAGATCTCGATCTGCAAAAGCAAACCCCTTATGATTATTTTTCGTAATATATCTGCTAATAATTACTGAAATTATAAACTGATGCATAAAACTTTTTAATCAGATAAGCGCATATCAAAATGAGCACAAGGCGTACTCATGGAAGAGGTACATGGGGCCGCGGTGGAGGTCGAGGAAGAGCTCGGGCTGGATCGTCGGCATTGTGCTATATGCTTCCTAAGGAGGCACCAGCCTCACCAGTAACAGAGGCGGGATCATATGATCGAGCAGTTGGAGATGATGCTCTATCCCAAGTAATGCTCCGTGTTCTAGAGAGGGTTACTGGAGCTAGTACTGGAATAGTGGGCTGAGGGTTAATTTCAGAATGACTCCAGTCTAACGGAGTGATATTTTCAAAGGTATTTCTAATGTAGCCCCAAATGTGGCGGAGTACTGGTTAGAGGTGACCGAACGAATAATGGACGATCTTGACTGTACCGTGGAGAAAAAATTAAAGGGGGCAGTGTCCTTATTGCGAGATAAGGACTACTAGTGGTGGCTTACTGTGAGAGAGGGTATACAAGCTGATCGTGTAACATGGGATTTCTTTAAGGCAGTATTTCAAGGAAAGTATGTGGGCACAAGTTATGTGGATGCCTGCTGAAAGGAATTTTTGAGCCTGACCTAGAGGAGTAAAAGAGTGGCTGAATATGAGGTAGAATTCTTACGTTTGAGTCGGTATGCCCAAGGGATAGTCGCAACTGAGTATGAATGTTGTGTATGTTTTGAGGATGGTCTTCGAGATGAGTTGAGGGTGTTGATCTACAGATTTTGCTGCTCTTGTAGAAAAGACAAAGATTACCGAAGAAGTGAAGCGCTAGAAACGCCAAAATCGTGAAAAAAAAGGGCATGAATAAGAGGGATTTTGGGCTTTAGGTTCTTCTAAGAGGGTTGTTAAGAAGGCCAGGTTTGATAAGCTGGTTCAGACTAGAGGCCCTGTTGCTATAACTAGGCCGTAGTCTTGTGCTGATTATGGAAAGTCTCACCAGGGTAAGTGCAGGAAGAGGACTGGGGCATGCTTTAGATGTGGGTCCATGGATCATCAGATTAGGGATTGTCCTCAGAGACCGGTTCAGATACAAACTACAGGATTGGGTCATGTTCAGCCAGTAAGAGGTGGTCAGTAACCACCAAGAGGCCGTGGGCAGGTTAGAGGTGGAAACGGTTTGGGACGAGGTCGTGACGCCTTAGGCAGGGGCACTAGTAACACTATAGCGAGACAACCAACTCTAGTGTGTGTTTCTCATCACCGAGAGGATGGTGACACTTCTGACATTATAACCAGTATGTTCTTAATTCATAATGTACCTTACATTACTTTAATTGATATTGGGTTTACACATTTGTATGTTGCATGCACTGTGTAAGGAGCTTTGGGTATTCAGTTCGAAAATATTATTAGTGGGACAACTGTGATGAGTCCACTGGGACAGTCGGTAAAGGTAAATAACTTATTCAGATATGTGCCCCTTGAGGTCCAAAGAGTAGTTTTTCCAGCAGAATTGATGGAACTGCCGTTTGGCGAATTTGACCTTATTTTGGGTATGGATTGGCTGGTGAAACACCAAGGTAGGTTGGACTGTGCTGCTAAGCGTATGATATTAAAGACTATTAAGGACGAGGAGGTGGCTGTGATTGGGGAGCGAAAGGACTGTCTGTCTAATGTGATTTCTGCTTTAAGGGTCGAAAAATTGGTGCGCAAGAGATGCGTGGCATTCGTAGCCTATGTTAATGCAATTGTTTCTGAGGGTCCTTTCGTGGGAGATATTAGAACTGTTAAGGATTTTCCGAATGTGTTTCCTGTTGAGCTCCCTGGGTTGCCTCCTAACCGCAAGGTCGAATTTCGTATTGAGCTCTTACCTGGAATAGCTCCGATGTCCATCGCCCCGTATAGGATGCCACCAAAGGAGCTGGTGGAGTTGAAGGCCCAAATCCAAGAACTGTTGGATCAATGATTCATTCGACCGAGTGTGTCTCCATGGGAAGCACCAGTATTGTTTGTAAAGAAGAAAGATGGGTCCATGCGCATGTGCATCGATTACCGACAACTTAATAAGTTGACTATTAAGAATAAGTATCCCTTGCTGAGGATAGATGATTTGTTTGATTAGTGCAAGGGGCTTTAGTTTTCTCTAAGATAGATCTTCGTTCTAGGTACCATCAGTTAAGAGTTAAGGAGGCTGATGTGTATAAGACTGCGTTAAGGACTCGTTATGGTCATAAGAGTTCCTAGTGATGCCATTTGGGCTGACGAATGCACCTGCTGCCTTCATGAACCTAATGAATTGAGTATTCCAGCCTTACTTTGATCGGTTCGTGGTAGTCTTCATAAATGATATTTTGGTGTATTCGAAAACTGATTATGAACATGATGCACATATCTGAATTGTTCTGCATATTCTAAGGGAGAAACAAATGTATACTAAGTTCAGCAAGTGTGAGTTCTAGCCGCGAGAAGTGACATTTCTAGGTCACGTGGTGTCTGCCGAGGGGGTTAGGGTTGATCTTCAAAAAATTGAGACTGTATTGGATTGGAAACCACCAATGAATGTATTTTAGATTCGAAGTTTTCTGGGTCTGGCAGGGTATTATAGACGTTTTGTTGAGAGGTTTCCTTTAATTGCTGCACCATTGACTAAGTTGTTGCGTAAAGGGGTACCGTTTAACTGGACGGATAAGCTGCAAGAAAGTTTTGAGAAATTGAAGAAAGCTTTGATTGAGGCCCCTGTCTTAATACAGCCAGAGTCAGGAAAGGAATTCATTGTCTACAGTGATGCATCACATGTTGGTTTGGGTTATGTGCTGATGCAAGAAGGTAAGGTGGTGGCTTATACATCTCGGTAGCTTAAGCCTTATGAGGTGAATTACCCCACTCATGACTTAGAGTTAGCTGCGGTGGTTTTCGCATTAAAAATTTGGAGGCACTATCTCTACGGTGAGAAGTGTATTATCTATACGAACCATAAGAGTCTTAAGTACCTCCTTACTCAGAAGGAGTTGAATCTTAGGCAGCAGAGATGGATAGAGCTGCTTAAGGACTATGATTGCTTGATTGAATACCATCCTGGTAAGGCTAACGTGGTAGCTGATGCATTGAGCCGTAAGGCTGTATCTGAATTGAGAGCGATGTTAGCTCGTCTTAGCCTGTTTGATGATGGTAGCTTGTTGACTGAGTTGCAAGTTAGACCGACATGGACTGAATAGATTAAGGGTCAATAGTTGTTGGATGAGTCACTGGTTCCTCGTTTTCATCAAGTTGAGAATGGAAAAACTTTAGATTTTGGGTTAAATAATGAAGGAGTACTGTGTTTTCATGGAAGAGTCTATGTACCAAGGGATAATGATTTGAGGAGTCTATACTGCAAGAGGCGCATAATAGTCCTTATACTATGTATCCAGGTAGGAATAAAATGTATCAAGATCTACGTGAGTTATACTGGTGGTCGGGTCTGAAACGTGAAGTAACTGATTTTGTGGGTAAATGTTTAACTTGTTAGCAAGTGAAGGCTGAACATCAGTTACCTTCAAGGTTACTCCAGCCAGTTAAAATTCCACTTTGGAAATGGGAGAGAGTAACCATTTATTTTTTGAGTGGGCTACCCTTGATACCTACCAAAAAGGATTTGGTATGGGTCATTGTTGATAGATTGACTAAATCTGCTCATTTTATACCAGTCCATACTGACTACTTCGTGCAGAAACTGGCTAAGTTGTATCTTGCTGAGATTGTAAGACTGTATGGGGTACCAGTTTCTATTATATCTGATAGAGATCCTCGATTTACGTCTCAGTTTTGGTAAAAGTTACACGAGGCTTTGGGTATAAGACTGGACTTTATTACTGCGTTTCATCCTCAGATAGATGGTCAATTTGAGAGGGTGATTCAAATACTAGAGGATATGTTAAGGTGTTGTGTTTTGGATTTCCAAGGCAACTGGGAAGATTATTTGCTGCTAGCAGAGTTTGCGTATAATAACAGCTACTAGTCCAGTATTCAAATGGCACCGTACGAGGCATTGTATGGTTGTAGGTGTCGTATGGCTACTTGTTGGATTGAGTTAGGCGAGCGGTGAGTTCTGGGGCTAGAGTTAGTTTCTGATACTGAAGAAAAGGTAAAATAGATTTGAGACTGTTTGAAGGAATCATCTGATAGACAGAAGTCCTACGCGGATCTGAAATGCTGAGAGATTGAATTTTCGGTGGGGGACTATGTATTTCTCAAGGTTTCCCCATGGAAAAAGATATTGAGGTTTGGACGGAAGGGTAAGCTTTGCCCTAGGTTCATTATGCCTTACCATATACTGAAGCGTGCGGGATCAATTGCATATCAGCTTGAGTTGCCTCTAGATTTGGATCGGATTCACGATATATTCCATGACTCTATGCTAAGATGTTATCGCTCTGATTCTACTCACATTGTTCCAGTTGAGGAAATCGAAGTAAGACCAGATTTGACTTTCGAGGAAGAACCAGTACAGAATTTGGATCGTGAGGTTAATGTATTGAGGAAGAAATCTATTCCCTTAGTCAAAATGTTATGGCGTAATCACAGTTTAGAGGAAGCCACGTGGGAACCCGAAGAGGCGATGCGACGATAGTATCCTCACATTTTCTAATCAGGTAAATTTTAAGGCCGAAATTTCTTTTATGGGGTAGAATTGTAACGCCTTAAAAATATGGGGTCTTTCAATTTTTGATATCTGACGCATGTAGGCTGTTTGCTTTAATGGCTAAGTGATTTGAGAAGTCCTAGGATCAAACCTAGGCTCTAGCAAAATTTTGGTTTTTCTCTTTAGGGAACCTTGAATCTGGCTGAAAGGTCATAAGAATAATTATAGGGGAAATGAGACATAAGGAAGCTTGTGGCCCAGTGGTAGTGGCATGTTCATGGTGGTAATGGAACTCAAGTTCGAATCTCTTGCCATGCAAGGAGTATTTATTTTAACTCCTAGCAGCAAGAGAAGTGGAGTTAGACTGAAATTCTACAATGTGAGGTTTGAATAGGTCATGGAGAGATTGTAGGAGTAAGTTGTGGAGTGGATTTTGGAGAGATAAGGGGACAAAATCAAGGGAGTGGGAGAGTGTTGGAGTGTGGTGCCGTTTGGGGAGGTTTTGCTTGTGCATTTTTGGCTAGGAGGACTTTTGGTGGCATTTTTCGGCATTTTAGTGAGTTTGGATGACCACTTTTCCTCTATGTCTTTTGGAGTTTTTTCTTCTCTTTTTGAGTGTTCTTCTTTTTCTTTTGCACCGACTTTGAAACTTACCATTCGTACATTTTTGGTTCTTTTGTTTTTTTACTTGCAATTGACTATTTTCCTTTTGACATATTTGCACCTACATCTATCGAAGCCATCATTCTTCTTCCTTTTCTTTTTCTCTAAGGCCGA
Source organism: Gossypium schwendimanii (assembly GCA_013677275.1). Classification (NCBI taxonomy): domain Eukaryota; kingdom Viridiplantae; phylum Streptophyta; class Magnoliopsida; order Malvales; family Malvaceae; genus Gossypium; species Gossypium schwendimanii. The sequence goes on along the minus strand of JABFAF010278014.1, from coordinate 13,398 downwards.
ACCTATCACCCAAGTCTAGGGAATTCTTTCTCTTCTTCAGTTTGTTACTGAAAGCTCTTTTCTCTCTATTTTGATTCTGCAACGACTCTAACAATTGGTAAGTGATCAAAGGCTACTCTCTGCTTCTTTTAAAACTGAATGCTCAGATATTCTTCTTTTCTTTTTTAAAACCGAATAGCCTCATTAACTAATTACTGTCCCATTCTTCTTATACTGCACTCATTGTGTTTTCTAGGGTCTTTCTCAAGGAGTGGCGAAGTGTGAACGGTGGGGAGAAGAGGCGCTATCATCATTAAACGTCCAGTAAGGTAATAAGTTTCCCTCTTGTCTTTGAGGATGGCCGAATATGCCTAACCCCTTTCTAATCGGTTCTTTTCTGTACCTTAGGGAAGCAACATTGGCTTGTGATCATTTTCGAACCACGAGTGTTGAGGGTTTAAGGTCACCCTCATTCAAACAAGGTAAGAGTGATATGTTGGATTAAATGCTGTTAAGAGGGTATTACCCTAATAATTAAGAACTAACATTAGGTCTTGGTGATGCTAGGTAGGGTACTCGTAGCTTTTGAAGCGACTCTGCAAAACGGTGTGTAATCACACCATTTCTCGATTGCTTATCGGTAAAACCTAAATAATCAGAAAAGACGACATTATGACAATAAGAGCGTACGAACGCTCGCATGGTAAACCAAGACCACAGACACGGTGTTGATCAAAATACCCTCGATGGGTAAATTATTGAAATACCCTCGATGGGTAAATTACCAAAATGCCCTCGATGGGTAAATTATTGAAATACCCTCGATATGTAAATTACTGAAATACCCTTGATGGGTAAATTATTGAAATACCCTCGATAGATAAATTACCGAAATACTCCCGTAGGGCAAAATTATTGAAATACCCCCAGAGGGGTAGATTGACCGATACACCCCTAGTGGATGAAATGATTGATATGGCTTTATGATATTTATTTAACTGTTACTGAGTATGACATAGTGCATGTACGTATAATTCATGACATGACATACTGCATGGGTTGGGTTTTTGTTATGGAGGAAGTACTATTTCTAGTGGCTCTACCACAATTACTGTTACTGGTTACTATGCCACATATATTGTACTGGTAGCTCTACTACGTTTTTATTACTAGCAGGTATGCTGCAATATTGGTGTGTGGGCTGGGTGGGTCGACTTTGTCCCCACATAGTGTGTAGGGTTGGTATGGGTGGTGTGTTGGGCTGGATTGGGGTGGGTTTTGCATATTTGTACCATACTGATACTGCTACGGGCTTAGACCTACACTATTGCTATTGGGGCTAAGGCCCGCACTGTACTGATAATGTATTGGGCTAAGGCCTACACTGATACTGGAAAGGGCTCGGGCCTAGACTGTTACTGTATGATAGGGGATTACACACTGAGTTCTCATAACTCACCCTTTTCTTCTGACTATGCAGGCAATCCCCAACCTTAGTTGATTTGCAGTTGTGAGGGACTTGGAGGTGGCCACACATTCTCTAGTATTTTTATTCTAGACCGGTTTCTTTTAAAGTTTACTTTGGGTTGTTTTTATGTAATAAGGCCTCTGGTACTTTAATTTTCTTTTAATTGGGTTTTATTTATTTATTTTGAATTGCTTAACGGGTACAAATAAGTTTTCACAAAAAACACTATTATTTTCAAGACAAACACGTATTTTAAACTTCAAAATAACCTTAAATGAAGTAGCTTCTGCTAATTTAAACCTCCAATAACAAATCGTTTTACCGCATGGTGGTTTTTTATAACGTACCAAATGATTCTATGAAGTAAGAACAAATTGGATTTTTACTGAATGATTTTCTTCGGTAGACTTCGATTTCATAGAACACTTAGACTTTGATTTTATAGAACACTTCTATGTGACACGTAAGATTCGGCCGTAATGTCTAGGTCGGGTTTGGGGTGTTACATTGAATGTTATGAAATTCGATCATGAGATATATCATAATTGATTAATGCGAAAGATTGATTATGAATTGATGGAATATGGAAATAGGAAATCGAAATTGTCGGTTTATCCGACTAGCGCTAGGCGCAACTCATTGTTGGTACATCCAACTATTGTAGGGAACAACTATTGTCGGTTATTCGACTATCATTGGGCCCAATCTTTGTCAATTTATTCGACTAGTGCTAGGCACACTATCATACTTGTTGGTTTATCCGAATAGCGCTAGGTGCAAACTTTGTCAGTTTATCTGACTAGTGTTAGGCACATCATTATATTTATCGGTTTGCCTGACTAGCGTTGGGCGCAACTTTCGTCGATTTGTTTGACTAGTATTGGGCATATCTATCGTTGGTTATCTGACTAACGCTAGGCACAAATCTCTGTTGCGGTTTATCAGTTAGGCACTGGGTGCCATCCATTAAATGACTCGTACAAATCAGTTATGTGTCTATTTATCTTCTTTATTGAAGGTGCCTTTGAATGGCACATTGGTTAGGCACATGAATTGTAGGATTTTGATATGTATGTTTTTTTTACTTGTTTGAGGAAAATTTTTGTCATGGCTTTAATGTGGTTTTTGGTTTGGCTTGGGAACCAAGATAGATGTAAAAATTGCCTTATTTTAGAAGAAAAATTTGGTGCACACGGCCTGGGACACGGGCTGTCACACGGCCATGTGTTGTAATGATTTAGGTGCAAGTTTTACATGGCTTGCGACATGATCGTGTGTCTTAAAATAGTTAGTTACATGGCCTGCGACACGACCATGTGACCCAACATTGATTGCACACATGGGCAAACACACAGACCGGGACACAGCCATGTGTCTAGATTTTGAATGTCTACACGGTTTGGGCTATGACGCATGGCCTGGCCACATGGCCATGTGTCCTCTGTCTTCAAAATTTTCATCTTTTTCCTAACTTTTTTGTTTTGTTTAAAATCGACCCCAGGATGTTTCCAAACTATTTTTAGGGCCTCGTAAACCCAATTTAAGGCCCAAAATTATATGTTTGTTATAATTGCAATGTAATTAATTGTTTATATTCATGATTAGATATTTACGAGTAAGTAATGATAAAGGTTTAAATTATCATAATATTCCGTCACCCGACTTCGACAATAGAGACGGGTTAGGGGTGTTGCTTGTCTCTTGTTGTTGCTAAACCTTTGCAAGATGATATTTATACCCTTTAATTAGTTTCCAACCATTGTGGTTGTTGTAGAAGTGAATGTAGCTGATGGGGATGAAATCCTAGGTCATTAACTTCACCTACAGCAACAAATATCGGTAGCTACTAAAAGGGTATTTATATTTTTTGTAATTAATGCTGATTTTAATGACCGTTGGAGCATGAATATCGATACCTGAGGGATTTATCAATACTTTTATGAAAAGTATTGATACTAGATCGATACCTAGTATAGGTTACAAATTCCAGAATGTCAATTTGGTATCGATTAACAGAGGGGTATAGATATCTTGTAGAATATCAATACTTAGACAAAAAGTATCAATAATTTTTGTCATGGAGCAATTCTAACTTGTTTGAAAATGATTACAAAATATTTGAAAAATGTTTGACTAAATTAAAACCATTTCGACTTAATTTTATGAAATTGCTCAACTTTACTTTTATTTAAAAACATTTTAATTTGTTATATCAAAACATATTATCCAATAATGCTTAGTTTAACAATCTCTCCCTTTTTGATATAACAAAACATTTGTAAATTTTTTTTTGAATAGATTGCTCCCCCTTAATAAAAGTCATTTTCAATTTAAGCTCCCCTATATAAAAATCTTTTTCAATTTAAGGCATAAAGATTTGGAGCATAAAAATTTGAAATAAGCTCAAATTTGGCATTCATTTTTCTGTGAAAGACATAGTCACTAAAATTTGCAAATAAGCAATTAATCAACCATAAAATTTACCTTTCTCTTCTCCTCCTTTTTATTATAGCAAAAAATAAACAATAAAGCGTACAAGAGAAAAAGAAAGTGGTTAGTTCAAAGATAGATATTAAATATAAAGAGCCAATGAACTACCATACCAATCAACATTAAGGTGCAATCACATAGAATTTGGATTTGATCACCTTGAAGCAATGCAGCTTACCTACAAGCATATAATTAAATTTTTGGTACCCAATATCTTTTGGGTCCATAAACATTAGTTTTCAAAATCCTAGTTCCTTTAGGTATCCATTTTGAAAGAGCTTCCTTATCTTGAGTAGCACTAAGTCCTTTAGGGACCCATACATTCTTAACAAGTTTTCTCTTGTAAAATCTTGAGTGACCTCTATGTTTAAAGCACTTTTTAACAAAGTTTTGCTTTGAATTTTCTCCTTTTTCAAAAACTTTGTTAGAGTGAGCTTTTTAACTTTTAAGCAACTCAAGTTACTTTTGATGATCCTCATGAACTTTTGAAAGTAAATTATACAAGTCTAAATTTTTCTTTTCAAATTCATTAATAATTTCTTACATTTTGTTTCCTTTCTCTTCAAGTTCATGATTGCTTTTGGAAAGTAAGTCATTTTCATTTCTCAATTTTGAAACATTTTTCTTGTGTTTTGACATCATGACTTCAAATTCCAAACCCAATTCATCATGGGCATCTTGCAACTCATCAAAAGAATAATCATTTAAAGTAGATGAGTTAGAAGTTACCTTAGGATCATTGATGGCCATAAGGCATAAGTTGGCTACTTCATCATTGGATGAATCTTCATCGCTTCAAGTAGCAACATAGGCCTTTTGTTTGCTAGACCTCTTCTTTTTACGTTTAGGACAATCATACTTAATGTGTCTTGGTTTCTTGCACTCATAACAAATAATGGGATCTTTCTCCTTGGTAGATTCAAGCTTGAGTCCTTTTGAAATTCTCTTCCTTTTTCGAACCTCATGAATCTCTTGAATCTTCTAGCAAACATCTCCATCTCTTTGTCTTCATCCTCCTCTTCTTTTTATTCACTATCATCATTAGTGGTGGATTTTAGAGCTTTACCAACATTATTCTTCATAACTCTTTCTTCTTTACTCCATTTATTAAGCCTCATCTCATGTGTAAGCAAAGAACTGATGAGTTCATCTATTGACAAAGTTTCTAAATTCTTTACTTATTCAATTGTGATCGCCTTAGCTTCCCATGATGTAGGTAAGCTATGAAGCACCTTTCTTATTACCTTTTTATTTGGATAAGTCTTCCCATAAAACTTCAATCCATTTATGATGATTGTAAACCGATTGGACATCTCCTTGTTATCTTCTTTAGGCTTCATCTTGAAAGTTTCGTAGTCGAGAGTCCAAGTTTAGACGTCTTCACTTGGCTAGTTCCTTCATGGGTGACTTCAAGCTTGTCCCATATTTCCTTGGCATTTGAACAAGATGAAACTCTACTATACTCATCCCGACCAAGTGCACAAAATAGATTATGCTTAGCCTTGGAATTTAGTTCAATGTTTCTCCTATCTTTCTTATTCCATTAATTTTTTGCTCTTTGGAACAAAGATCTCTCCTTCTTTCTTTTGAGGTATGGAAGGACCGTCCATGATGACGTCCCATACGACAAGATTATTGGCTTGTATGAACAATGGCATTCTAGTCTTCCAATATGAATAATTTGCACAATTGAGATAAGGAGGTTTGGACATAGATTGAGACTCACCCAAAAAAATTGACCCGGAAGTAGACGCCATTGTTGTAGGATAAGTTGATCGTTTGAGCTTACATGAGGATCTTCTTTTGGATGTTAAATCGTCTTTAAAGACTAGCTTTGATAGTTTTCCAATTCAGTATGAGAAACTGCTAAAGGTAGGATCTGTATGAAGTTCATCTTAAAAGATCAATTAGTATAAGTATCTGCTAGGATACCATCATGGTTGACATGTTCAACATCTATTTAAGGGAAAACCTGTCAGACATAGATTCTGTACGAATATCCTTCTAAGGAATGAGATTCATATTGAGTGAAAAATTGGGCTTTTTTCTAATGAGTGAATTGTGTATGTAGTGGTCAATTATGGAAATTAGCTTATATGTATGCGTTGATATTAGAAAAGAATCTGCCGAAGACTGAAAAGCAATTAAGAATCTCAAAGTTAAGGAATTCAACAATAAATATGCCAAGGTAATCTGGGTAATATTCACTAAGTTAGCTTGAACTTACAAGTGTTTGTTTATGATGCAGGTTTCAATCAAAGAGTTGGTACGCTAGGAGGGACCATGCCAGGAATCCGCCAAGGTGGTAGTTCGAATTGCGATGTTATGCAGTTTGAATGCGCCAAGGCTAGGAATATGGCGCTTCGTACATTACGCCATGAGAAATTCGTCTTCAACAAAGTTTTAAATTGTAACATCATATACTAATTCTAAAAATCAAATGTATTATTAAATTTCTTCTTTTATTTTTAGGAACAATACAATATGAAATAAGAAGTATGTTTTAGAATACTTTTATGCCAGTTGTAAATATTTTGCTAAGTGTTTCTTGTGGTAACATTCGATATCTGGATTGAATGATTTGAGCCAGGTAGAGGGTGTTACAATCCTCATGGAGATGATACTCGATATATTAGTAATCACTTTATTACTTCTCAACGATAATGTATACTTGCACATCAATCGAATAATTCAAGACAGGTATCCTAAGAACTCGTCAGACAAATATTCCCCACATCGGTTAGACCGAAGATTCTTTATGGATAAACCTAATTGCTTTTCCACTTCAGCATGAAACTCTTGAAACTTATCAAAGGTTTCACTTTTGCGGTGCATTAGGTACATATATCCATATCGAAAATAGTCATCAATGAAAGTCATGTAATAATCATAACCTCCTCGGGCACTAATGCTCATGGGACCAGATACATCAGTGTGCACAAGTTCTAAAGGTTGGTTGGCCCTTGTACCTTTTGCATTAAAAAGCCTCTTAGTCATTTTACCTTTCAAACAAGATTCACATTCTGGAAGAATAACTTTCTTAAGCATACTTAAGGAAGCATCTTTTACGAGTCTAGTGATTCTTTCTTGGTTAATATGACCAAGTCTTAAGTGACATAGGTATCCCTCATTAGAGTGAGAAGTTTTAATCTTTTTATTTACCATTTCAGTTTGAAGCACAGAGTAGTTATTTGGTTTGATAAAATAGAGACTGTTTTCCACCCACCCATTACAGATCAAAGAATGATTTTTTTGCATACCAATCCCTTCATTGAATGTCACAGAATAATTGTCATTAAATAAACATGCTACAGAAAATAAGTTCCTCTTAAAATGATGTACATAAAACACGTCTTTGAAAAAAATCTTCCTAAAATTATCAAAATGTAAAATAACTTCTCCCACTGCTTCGACTGAAACATAGCTCTTATCTCTGATCCACAACGAGAGGCTCCTATCACACAAACTTCTCTTTTCTATAATCCAGTTCTCAATTGATTCTTCCATTAAGAAAGCTTCAACCATAAAGAGTTACATACCTTTACCCTTTTCGGCTAGATAATTCAAATACTATTTGCAATTTGATATGAAGTGCATTAAGAAACATTTGATCTTTTTAGGATCTTTTGACTTCTTAGTATTTTTCCTATCCAAACGAGGTGGAATCGATGAATTATTCAATTTCTTCTTTCCCTTAGCTTTCTACTTCCCTTTAGAGGACGACGAGCCTATTATTAAGTTTACCTCAAGTTTCTCCTGAACTGGCTTACCACCATTCATCATCAACTCATAGGATTTTACTTCCTTCATTAGCTGAGTCAAGGTAAGCGCCTTGCTCCCTAGGTTGTAAGCAACCCTAAAGCCAGCGAACTCCTTGGTCAAGCATTTGAGCATTATTAAAATTTGAGTGTTCACATCCAGTCAACCCCATTGTCCTCCGCTTCCATAAAGAATCTCATAAGCTTAAGCAGATGTTCTTTGATAGGAGTTTTGGGTTTCTACTGGGGGTTTATCAAATTAAACTAGTTTGAGTGATCTACCGAAATACGGTGTGGCAGATTAAACTAGTTTTCGTACTTAAGGAGCTGAAATACAAGCATTTTTATTATGTTTTAGTTAAGTTTTCCATATTAGCTTTAAATTCAATAAAAGGTGTATTTTGATTATTTTTATGACTATCAGGGCTGAATGAGGCTTAAGGTTTAGTTAACGTACTGAGTGAGTGTGCATGATACCATTTAAAGACATAAGAACTCAAGGTTGGTCGTTGTGTTGCAATACGAGAAGTTCAATGTTGTGTTGCAATACGAGAAGTTCAATGTCGCAACATAGGGAGCATAATATAAGAATTTCAAGTTTTCCATTGGCTTCACGACACAGTCATAGGATGTCGCAACACACCCCTGAAGCCAAACCTGAACCAGGCATACTGCTTTCAGTGTCATGACACAAGCACTAAGATGTCACAACACCGACCCTGTACAGGAAAAATTATGAGCAAGAGGCATTTTTGTCTACACAATGGAAATTAACATGAAAGCATTGTCTAACCTAGGGTTAAGGATGATGACCAACCTTAACTCTATAAATAGGATCTTCAAACACTTGTTTAAGGATAATTTTCCCATTCTCAGATTTTACTTGTAATTTAGTTTTCAGTTTTCTTTTCTTTTAGGTTTTAGATTTCTTTTCAGCTCTTTAAATTTACGTTCTTCGAAGAACTTGGTTTGTAAACACAAATAAAAGATTGAAGATTTCTGCACTTTATCAATTAAATACAATCAGGATCCTCTAAACCTTATTCTTGATTTATTTTTCATGCATATTCTTACCATCAAGTTTATTATGTTTATGGATTCTATGAGGAATAGATCCTCTTATGCGGGATTAGAGAGTCGGGGTGTGATTGACTAGTTTCTATGTAAGGTTTTCTTAGGGAATCAACTATTTTGGAGAGGAAGAACTTAAACCCTAGGCTTGACGACCCTAGGAAGTCATTTAGGTGAGAATTAACCCAAAATTGGTATGGCCTATCCATGAACACCTTAGCCCCAAATCGGTTTGGACTGTAAGGTCGAGAGATAAGTAGTTCTTTCCATTTCATTACTTTAGTGGAAGATCAAGAGATCCTGCTCGGGTAACGACTAGGTGGTCAAATAGAATCTTGAGATAGGAATTAATTATAACCAGCGAAATGAGATAATTACCCATATTTAGATTTGATTGAGTTTAGATTTTAGTTATTCGAAGTTCACTTTATTTATGAAATTTTTATTCTTTTTTTATAAAAACCAAAAATCTCTTATTTATGTTTACTCATAATATAATTTTTATTTATGAAATTTTTATTCTTTATTTATAAAAACCAAAAATCTCTTATTTATGTTTACTCGTAATATAATTTATTTAATTACTAATTAATTCTATTTGGATTTAGGTTAACTTTAATTTAGTACTCGTCTCCCTTGGGTACGATCCTCAGAGTACTCACCTACCTCGTTGTAAAACTGTATTACAACCTGACTCGTATACTTACGAACACCACCTCAATTCCATATCTTTAGTTGCAATATTCACACTTTGGACGCTAGTACGTTCGGTGGTGTTCAAGTTGTTAGCACCGTTGTCGAGGAGGCAATGTCGCTGGATTAATTTTAATTTTTTGTGTTCTAACAAACTAATTAGGAAATTTATAAAACTATAGATACAATTCTTATTTTATTCTCTCTAATGCCTTTTATTTTCTTTTTGGTTTCAGTGTATGACTCATAGCAGGGGAACACTTCTAGAACCACCTACTGATCCAGAAAGACTAATAGATGACTTCTTATGGTAATATAGATTGTGAAAATCATGAAATGACTCATAAGGGAAGTTTATGAAATAATACTTGACTTATGCAATATTTTATCTAACTTCTAATAAGATGGCACAATTACTTGGAACACTACCTTTTGATAGGAACTGGTTACGACCTTGTATCACTCGTCCTGTTATCCAAAGTTCATATTTTGAATTAAATCCTTCATTTGAATTGGATTTCTTCGAATTTTAGGTTTGGTAATTATAGAAATAAGGATCCCATAGCTTTTCTCTGATAGTTTGAACATATATGCAGTATTGTTGTGCACATTGGTGTTTCGGTATAGGTTGTCAAATTGTTGTTAATCCCATTTGCTTTAGATGGTCAAGCAAAAGCTTGGTTAGATGCATTACCACTAGATACAATTACAATATGGACTGAATTTGTGCAATAATTCCTACGCCAAGTTTTGTCGATGACTCAGGTAATTAGCACATAAGAAAACTTATTTAAATTCAAACAAAAATTTGCTAAGATATTAGGACAAGTATGGGAAAGGTTTAAAACAATTCTTACGTCAATACTGGAAGGAGAAGTACATTTTGCAATCCAACTACGATATTTCTATGATGGGTTGGGCGATCAAAACAGTCAACAATTTGATATTATAACAAGGGGAAGTATCTGGATGAAAATCAAAAAAGAAATCATTGATATATTAGAGAAAGTCAATGAAAATGAGCTTACATGGGGCATATACCGAGAAAGAGAAGATGCAAAGCTAACAGAATACAAGCCAAAAGAACATACATATGATAACCTGGAATTAGCAATGGTAGACTCTGTTGAACATAATGAGGATGAACCAGGAGAAGAAAGTTTGGATGACATTGAACAAGAAAGTAGTGAGCTATCTCTTAAACTTGATTAGTGGTGTAAAAGTAGAGAACAACTTGAACAGGTAATGCGTACTACAACAAAAATGGTTCCTTCAATTGTTAACCAACTGAACTAAAATTGAAGCAATTACCAAAACACTTGAAATATAGGTATTTGGGAGAGCAAAACACCTTACCCATAATAATAGTTGCAGGACTGAATTCTGAACAAAAGGAAGCACTATTAAGCATATTGAAGACAAACAAAAAAAACAATTGGATGGACCACCACTGATATTAAGGGAATTAACCCCGTATTATGCCAACGTAAGATCAGATTAGAAGAAGGGAAGAAACTAGTGGTGGATGGACATCATCAGTTAAACCCAGCTATGAAAGAAGTGGTGAAAAAAGAATTACTTAAATGGCTAGATGCCAAATTTTTTTATGTAATCTCTGATAGTGAATGGGTCAGCCCTACACAATCTGTTCGAAGCCCTACACATTCAGGCATTTGAGGTAATAAAATAAAAACTTATTTCTACAACTATTATTATTACTCTTGATTGTTCGAAGCCTTTTACTATAATGTGTACTGCTAGTCATTTTGTCATAGGACTAGTACTGTGACAGAAGAGGAATAATATCTTTTGCACCATTCATTATGCAAGTAAGACATTATATTCAACACTGTGTAATTATACTACTACTAAGAAAGAAATGTTTGTTATTGTTTGTGCATGAGAAAAATTCATTCTTATTTAATGGTAAATGGAGTTTATGTATACACTGATCACTATCCTTTAAAATATGTCATGAAAAAGAAGGAAACGAAAGCCATACTAATGATGTGGGTTTTATTACTTCAAGAGTTTGACTTTTGGATCATGGATAGAAAAGGAATGTAAATCAAATCACAGATCATTTGTCAAGAATAGAAAATGAGATAGAGGAGAAAATTCTGAAGAAATAAAAGAAACTTTTATTGATGAATAACTATTTCGAGTAGATATACATTAAGCAAGGTGTAGGGACAATAAGGTGACATGGTATGCATACTATGTGAATTACATTGCAAAAGGAGTATTTCTAGTTGATGCATCGTGGCAACAAAAAAAGAGGATCATGAAAGAATAAAAAATATATATTTGGGAAGACCCATATGTATTTCGGCAATGTATAGATCAATTAGTACAAAAATGTGTGGCTGAAAAATAAATGGACGATATCATACAAGGGTGTCATATTTCACCATGTGACGAAAATTTGGAGGAAAAAGAACTGTTCAGAAGATATTGCAATTGGGGTTTTATTGGCCAAAAATGAATAGAGATGCTTACGAATTTGTACAGGGGTGCAATAGATGTCAACAAACTGGAATTATGTCAAAAAAAGACGAAATGCCATAGACAAGAATCTTTGAAGTAGAAGTATTTGATGTCTGGGGAATTGATTTTATGGGACCTTTTCCAAGTTCTCTCGAAAACCAGCATATATTGTTAGCTTTAGATTATGTTTCTAAATGGGTTGAAGCTACATCATTACCTACAAATGATACGAAGTTCCTGGTAAAATTTTTAAGAAGAAATATCTTTGGAAAATTTGAAACATCTCATACCTTAGTAAGTGATGATCTCATTTTTGCAGTAAATAGTTCGAAACAACCATGGCCAAATATAACATCAAACCTCGTATAACCATAACATATCATCCGCAAGCTAATGGCCAAGCAAAACTGTCTAATCGAAAGATAAAACAAATATTGGAAAAACTATCAATCTGGATAGAAAAGATTGGGAACTTAGACTAGATAATGTGTTATGGGCTTATAGAACAACATACAAAATTCCTCTAGGTATGTCCCTTTACAAACTAGTGTACGGGAAAAATTGCCACTTGCCAATTGAGTTAGAAAAGAAAGTGTATTAGGGTATAAAAGAATTAAATCTAGATCCTGAGTTGGTAAAGAAAGAAAGACTATTCCAGCTGCAAGAATTGGAAGAATAAGATTATGGCTTATGAAAATACGAAGCTATACAAAGAGAAAAGCAAACTCCGGCATGATTCTAGAATAAAAAAGAGACTTCTCACCAGACTAAAAAGTACTCCTATTCAATTCAAGATTGAATTTATTCCCCCAAAAACTGAAATCAGGATAGAAAGGTCCATATATCATAAACCAATTAACACCTAATGGATAAATAGAACTTATTGGAAATGGAGGAAAAAACTTTCTCATCAATGGTCAAAGGGTAAACCATTACTTTCGAGGGAAAACTAAGTAAGTAGTCAAGAAACAAGTATTGCAATGCAAGGTGATCTAGACTCAACATGAGGAAAGAAATATAGTGGGAAAAGATAGGGATACAAATGATGAGTGTGGAATCAATGAGGACAGAATTAAAATAAGGAATAAAAGCTTAGTTGCAAAAATGAATCAAGCCAGAAACTGTACACCACATCGTGCCATCAAATTTGCTTGTCGTGACAATAAGAGGGGATGTTGTAACATCCCGATTTCGGGCCTAGTTGAAACAGTGGTTTCGGGACAACAAATTTGACATGAGAAAATTTATTTTTATTATATTTTTGTGGTCTATGATTTCATTAAATGATTTTGTGAAAATTTCGTTCGAAAATTTCGACGTTTGGGCACTCAATTTAGGAAAAAAGACTAAATTGTAAAGAGTGCAAAAGTTGAGTTCTACATATTAGAGGTGTCCAATTGTTATGAAATTTTAAATTGGAGGCCCTTATATGGTAATTAGACCATTGGTTAA
>JABFAF010277992.1:0-22790 GCA_013677275.1 Gossypium schwendimanii | reverse complement strand
TCATCAATGGCAACTCACAAATTCATCAACCAATCCAAAAATTAAGGCATGGGCTAGCTAGAATACGAATCAATGATCTCAAAAATGTAAAAATTATCAAAAATCGAGCTCAAACCATACCTTAATCAAACTATGTGTGTGCCAAACCCTAAAGAGCAAAAATTGCTTTTTTTTCATGGCTATTCGTTGAAAAAGATGAAAAAAGATGATACATTTACTTAATTTTATTTAATTTATCATTTATTTAATAATTTACTTATTTAACCATAAAAAAAGTAGTAATTACACCAAATACCACTCCACTATCATACACTAACTTAAAAATGACCTATTTACTACTTAAGGGCCTTTACTTTAATGTTCTATAGCCATTAGAAACCTTTAGCTTATAGAACACAACTTTTACACTTTACGTGATTTAGTCCTTTTTACCGAATTAAGCATTCAAATAGTAAAATTTCTTTATGAAACTTTCACACATATATATTTACATGCTATAAATACCAAAAATAATATTAAAATAATTTTTTGACCTCAGATTTGTGGTTCTAAAACCACTATTTTGATTTAACTAAAATCGGGTTGTTACACCTCAAGCAAACCAGGTCTAAACAGATAGCATTTAATCAGAAAACGTTCATTGGATGTTATTACTACTAAGAACATGATTGTCAAAAATTAAAGGTATAATAATTCTTATCACACATGTAACTTAATCTTGATAGTTTGATGCCTTGGAAATTTTTAAAGTAAATTAGTATTAGTTTACAGAATTATATTACTAACAAATTAGAAATAATTCCTATGACCAAATGTTTACCAATATCACCATTAACATAAACCAAACAGATATGTAGTAGACACAATCATGTGAATAAAAACATTCATTAAGCAAAATTGTTAGTAATTCTAGAAGACTATGCAAAGAGAACGCTTAAGTCACATTAGTCTTCTAGACTTGTAACGTTTTTAGGTGTATGATGGTATGAGTTCAAATAAAAGTATGGCTCAAAACGATTCAAACACTAGAAATAGTTAAGCACATGACATTGTTCCTTCTCTTCCCCTTTAATGTCTCATCCAAGTTCACCGCCTTTTATCACCTTTTCTCACCTACCTTATCTCTACATGTAGAAAGATATAATATAATACTAGCAAATATGGTCTGCTTAACGAGTGTTGGTGCACTGATGACTGGGTTTTCTTACTTTTGTGACTTTTTTTTTGTCTATTTGACTTTTTACTCATTTCTGAATCACAGTGCTTTTGTTTTTGTTTGGTACTTTTTCTTCTTGTTTTTAATTTTGACTTTTTCTCGATTCTTCTTTGTCGCACATTTTTGTCTGGCCTATAATCACTGTATCATATTATTTCTTCCTTTTTTTCTCTTTTTTTAAACCACCATGATGTATCTACCTAAACCTTCAATATCTATGGCTTGGCTTCTATTTCGTAATGAATTAAAGGACCAAAGATAGGGAAGAGTTCAAGTTTTCAATTTACGTGTGGTCTTTGGGTTTCAATTTTTTTTGTTCATCAAAAAGGAGTTATCAAGCTCAAATAAGGAGATTAGGGATTCATAGCATCCAAGTATGGGCATTTGAGAACTTGCTATTCAAACAATGCCTTAGGTCACCCTGAATCATTCTGTTGTACAAAATTTCTTTCATGCTTCGAATTAGACCAAATGAATAATAATTAACTCAAGCATTCATGTCTCTACGACTATCTAAAAGACTTATATCTCATATGGCATCACCAAACATTATTACTTAGATACTTCTAATCTATTATGCAATTTAACTAAGTAACCTCATCAATTTCCGTAAAAAACAATCAAATTATCTTATATCAACCAAAAATTTCATGGTTGACAAGAACCATTACATGCTCTATTATCTTCAACTGCTATTCACGGTATTAATATAATCCAAGTAGCATGCAACAAAATAATAATCTTTTAAGGAAATAAATAGTTAACTAAAACAAAGTAAAACACACAAGCTAATCCTATGTTCTTTCCCCCACACTTTAGAACATACATTGCCCTTAACGGAACATAATTAAAGTGCAAGCAAAAAAACTTCCCTGAGTAGGTTGGATCCTTGTTGTTATGATAATCTCAGGATTTGTGTGCTCCAAGTGGTCAAAAATTGTCCCTAAAAATATACTATGACAAGAAATATGAATAAAAATAAGGAGAAAAAGACGAAGTGTTGATAATGGGTGATAGAATGTTAGCAAATATTTGGATGAACCTGGGCCTTCAATGGTGCAAGGTGCGTTCTATCTAGGATGTCGTGACATTAGGGAACAATTTCGCGACATCGAGCCCAGTTTTTTATTTCTTTAATTTTTTTCTTTATTTTTTTCTGGTTTTGTCACTCCATGATATTTACATCTGCTATGGGAAAAAAATAAGCACAACTAAAATTAATAATAAAAAAAACTAACAAAATTTAAAGCAGGAAGTAGAAGTTCTTTAAAAATCGAGACGATCTGTGTTGCCACTATAGAAGAACTTCTACCTGGCTCTTGACACTTTGATCTGATGTTTGTTCCTCTATCGATGTATATAAACCACCCCTTTCAGTTGATTCCAACAATGTTGCCTTATCTTCGACTGACACAACATCCACATTACAAGTCATTTGACACCAAATTCGAGCCAACCCCCAAATAATTTTTCGCAGTATTATTGCCTCGAGCTTCCTTGCCTCAATGTCACCTGAGGTTTTGGTCACTCTAATTTTGTTGCCCTTATCAGATGAGAATGACTCGAACTTATCAATCTCTTTGGCTAGCACCTTCTCTTCTATGGCCAGAAAGTGTATTGGCTCCTCTACACTTTCATTCATAATTGATTTATGCTCCATGTTAGTAGTTACTTCTACAGTGGTCATCATGGCTAGATTTAAGAGCATTATGTACGACCTCTTCTCGTAGAGGTAATGCCTCTGATATCTCTCGGAGCATTGCCATCATTTGTGTCAACTTATCTAACATTCTTGATAAAATGATGGATGTTTCGTTGTTAGCTTGGTAGATTTGATCACACTCGGATAGATGTTTATTCGGCTCATGTACGGGCTCTTCCGGATACTTACTTTTATCTTTATGGTCATAACTCTCATACACATCGTAAGGTAACTCGTCTGAATTTTCGGGCATATTGTATTGATTGTTATCACTCCACCGGTTTGTCAAAGTTTCGTTCAACCAATTTGTCTTTCATTATTGTGCCATTCATCATTCCGAAAGGACGACTCATCTAACTCAAACTCACTATCATTGTCCTCAAATTTATCCATGTGTGTGTCTATATTCTAGGCATATCTCTGGTGGATTAGAAAAAGACTCTATTAGGTATTTGGGCATATCAATCTTTTTATCATCTAACTCATACAGAGGTTCATATCAATTCCATTTTTTTCCACATTTGTTATACAAACTCCATTCATCCACCGAATCTCCATCTAACCAACTTGATTCCACGTCATCGTATAAATTGTCCCATGTCCTACCTTTATACCAACTGTAATCATCATTAATTGCACTCATGATTAAATTTTCTTAATTAACAAAGGAAATATTAAAATAATAAAAATTATAAAAAAAGAAAATTAAGCTAAAATAATAAATTAATAAAATTAGCACACTATCTAACTCATTTGTCTTTTGGCTAATATTATTTACAAGTAATCGATTCAATAAAAATTATCACTATCGCAATCCCCGACAATGACGCTAACAACTTGATCACCTCCGGACGTGCCAATGTCTAGAGTTTGAATACTGCAGCTAAAGATATATATTTGAGGTGCTGTCCACAAGTATACGGGTCAAGTTATAATATAGTTTGTTTACAATGAAACACTTGGTAAGTATTCCGAGGATTGCACCCAAAGGATTAGAGTTTGGGGAAAACTGTTATCAAGCCAATTATGGGAAATAATTACTAAATCTACTCAAATCATGAATTAGTAGTGTTAATAAAGAAGCAAGGTGACAATAATAATAAGAAACTAAATAAATTTAACTAAACCTAAATCTACTCCTAGGTTCTATATCGGCTTTTCCTATTCATTGCTTTGACTACGCAAGTTCCTTTTAGCCTACATCTAATTGTTTTACCTAATTAATTATTGATGTAGGGTTCTAATCAATCAATTAGTCAATACCTTAGTAGGATCTTCAGATCTTCCACTAAAATGACAAGTCAATAATGACTACTTATATTTTGACCTGACAGTCCAGATTGGTTGAGGGTTAAGTGTTGACGGATAGACCATACCAATTTTGGGTTAATTCCCCCCTAAATGACTTCCTCAGGTTGTCAAGCCTAGGTTTTAATTTTTTCCTCTCCCAAACAGCTGATCGACTAAGAAACTCTATCATTCAATCAACTAATTGAATTAAAGCAATTGAAACATGCAAAATATGTAGAAAGCATAAATTGATTCTAATCTTTACATAAACATTCATCTAACAATGTTAAAGAATAAAATATAAAGAAGAGAATATGAAAAAGAGATACTCATGGATTTATCAATGAAAGTGTGGTTTCAGAACAATCTCCCCTCACATAAGTCTCACTTTGGAGTAGGATCTTCCAATTAAGAACAGAAAATAACCTAAGTGAAAACTAAGAATGAAAGAAAAACCTAAGAATCCAACCCTAAAAATTGTGTGTTTAACCTAATTACAATGACCTTTATATAGGCTCAACTCAGAATATTAAATTGCCTAAATTATCCTTGAAGTCCTTAGAGTTTGATTAGGATAAATACACCCTAATTTCTGTACAAAACGTAATTAAAATGTCCAAGGACTTTTTGGGCTGTGCAGGGGCGGTGTTGCAACACAGGTTTTCAGTGCTGCAACAACGAGGTTTGGTGTTACAAAATCAAGGGCAATTTCACTCCAGGACTTGTTTTTGGCTTATGTTTTTGTTGTTGAGACATCAGTATCTTGGCGTCACGACATATGCATCAGTTTGACCTGAATAAGCATCTTTAGCTCTCGACTTGACCTACAAGACAATGTAACCTTATTTAGTTATACAAAATGTAAGAAAACTACTAGAAAGCATAAGATTACTACTTTAAGAATGAAACCTAAATATATACTAAGATGTTTTGATTTAACTATCAAACAAGCTAAAGTTATGTGTAAAAAGAATGTAAATAATAGTGTATTTCATGGCAGATCAGCAGGTTACGTACTTTATGATTCAATCGTCGACTAAACATCCAACGATAATCCCAAACTCAAGTGTTGGTGATGTTTTCATTTTGGTCTTGGCATGTACCCAGGTTTTCTAATGATTATCAGGAACATTGAGTATTTTTGTTGGCATTTTGGAAGTTATGTATATAATGTATATTTATGTGTTGGAAATATTCATGTTGTTATCTTGTTAGGTAGCATGGTTTATATGTTTAACGAATTGATGGTGGAGAAAATGATATGTTATGTTATCTGCATTGGTTGATGCTTGGTTATGGAATGATGAATGGTAAGCTTAGGTATGCTTGAAATGAATTGGTAAGCTTGATTCCTAAACATGAAATTGTTTTGAATGGCCATTTGATGTTTGATT
The DNA here is from genome assembly GCA_013677275.1 of Gossypium schwendimanii. NCBI lineage: Eukaryota > Viridiplantae > Streptophyta > Magnoliopsida > Malvales > Malvaceae > Gossypium > Gossypium schwendimanii. Next base: position 17,188 of record JABFAF010277992.1, on the reverse strand, counting down.
AGATCATAGTGAAAGTGTCATTAAAGGCTTATTGAATTGGTATATATGTACTCTATTGGTTTTTCTTAAAAAGGTTGAACTTGTTGAGGTGCCTTGAAGGTATATTGGTATGAATGAATGTGATAAATTGATTGATTTTGAATTGTGAATTAAGGTGCTAGTTGTGGCATATTAGTAAGGAAGTTAGAGTGCTTGTTATAAATGATAATTTTGGTTTGATTTGGGTGCTTTTGATTTGGTTGGATGTGGTTTAAGAGGGTTGATTGTTGCCAAAGTAAGTTAAGGTAGAAATCTTGCATTGAAAGGTAAATCCAGGTACACACGGCCTGGCACACGGCTATGTGCCATACATGGGCATATGGCACAGTCGTGTGGCCCATAAGTTTTTAGGTGATTTTGATGCACACAACCACAACATGTTAAAGGTCCAACAACACGACCGTGTGGCACATTTATGACACACACAACCTCAACCTTTTAACACAATCTGGGGACATGGACGTGTGACCCTTGTTTGCATAATTTTCCTATTATTTTGTTTTTGTTTCAATTTGATCCCTAATTGATACCAGGTTGGTTTTAAGCTTTTGTAAGTCCATTTTTAGGGATATTAGAACAGTGGTTTTGGCACCACAAATTCAACGAGTAAATTATTTTAATGTCTATGAATATATATTAAGGTCTTGTTAAAATTTCATCAAGAAATTTTGATGTTTACATAGTTAATTAAGTAAAAAGGACTAAATCGTAAAAAGTGTAAAAGTGGAGTTCTATTACTTAAAAGGGTTAAATGACTATGGAAATGAAACTAAATGGATTTAAATGGTAATTATACCATTCATAAGGTTAGTGGAAAATTATGGATATATTTTAAGTGATTTTCAAAGTTAATGATCAAGGTTAAATTAGTAATTTGATAAATAAAGCTAAATTAAAATAAAGAAAAGATGGTATCATCTTTTACAAGTATTATAACCATTGAAATTTTGAAGGAAAGAAAGCCATTTTAGGTTTTGAAGTTTTGGTTAGCTTAAGCACTTGCATGGTAAGTGTTTTTCATCCTGTTTTTAATGATTTTTATGTTTTTGAGGTCGTTTTAGCTCAATCGAGCTACCCCGGGGGTCAATTTGTAAAACTGTTAAAGGTTGAGGGTTATGCCATAAATGTTCTTGAATGCTTTTTTATGTTAAATAGTAGAAGATAAATCTCTGTTGAGAAATGAACAAGTTTTGTAAAGTGATTTTTGATGAAATTTGCATTTAGGGATTGATTTGTAAAAATGGTAAAAATTTAGGTTAAATTTATGAAATGATGGTTTATTTTGGTTTTTATAAGTCCCCAATAAATTTGGTTAGCTTTAATGGAGGATTAAAATTATTAGATTTCAATTTATGAGCATAAGGACTAAATTGTGAAAATGTTAAAATATTAGGGGCAAAATTGTAAATTTGCATAAATATGAAATGTGGACTAAATTGAATACTAGAAGTATTAAATTGATTGAAATTGACTATTTAGAACAAGATAAACCACGTACGGACCTAGATCGAGGCAAAGCAAAAACTTCGAATTAGCTCGATTTAACTTTCACACCCCCAGTTGTTGAGGTAAGTTTGTATAAATAGTTATCGTGTTAATGCTATTTCAAATAGAATGTTATTATGTAACAGCCTTAACCCGTATTCATCGTTGGAACAGGGTTACGGAGCATTACTGTAGTTTTCAAATCAAACAGACATAAATTTCAAACTTTTCAAATTATATCAATAAACACATTAAAACCAATTTAAAACATACAAATTGTCCCTTAAACAAGCCCTTGAGGCCCAAATTACGTGTTAGAAAAAATTCAGGACTAAATCAGAAACTCAGAGAATTTTTCAAAGAATAATGAAAATTTTTAACACTGTAGGGGTCACACGGCCAAGAGACACGCCCATGTCATCAGTGCATTCGAAGTAGGGACACACAGCTGTGTCCCAGCCCGTGTCCATGCTCGTGTAACTCACTAAATTGGGTCACATGGCCAGGCCACACACCCATGTGTTGGGCCGTATTCCTTTTGAAATAACCCCACATGCTCATGTAACCTCTGAAACACGTGCCTGTGTCTCTGCCCATGTGGACGAAAATAGGTCATTTTGCAAGCCATTTTTCTCACCCAAACTTGTACAAACCTAAAACCAAAATGTACATATGCACAAGCCTTAGAAAGGCACCAAAATCAAGCATAAACAAATCATATACATATGGTATAACATCAAACAACCAATATGCCCTTAGGCATCTCAAATGACAATATAAAAACATGTTCAACCATGTATTCAATTTGGCCAAAATGACTAGCTAACTTTCAACTAAACTTGCATCAATTCAAACCATTGAATTAACTTACCATAGTCTATCAAATGGTAAAAATATGCCAATCATTCAATAACAACAATAGACATATATATATACCTTTCATAACAGAATACCAAACCACAACAAGTTACAAGACTTATACAATATGCATAATAAGGTTAATCTTTACATACAATAAACTAAGCTTATATCAACATCAAAATGTGAAATCACAAGCCAAACCAAATAGCTATTCCAACAACCAAAACATATGACCAACATTAGCCAAAATACCTATACATGCCATTATAACCAAAATTAAACATCCATAAGTACCAAAAGAGCCGATAGATCTTTGACGACTGTCCAACCTGAACGAGCTTCCCACACTACAAACATAGAAAAATAAACACAAAGTAAGCATGTCATGCTTAGTAAGTTCATAACACATACACTCTAACCTTGCCAATACAATATACAATCACAAAGCATGTATAACCCAATCCAACATGAGAATGACTAATTCAAAAACTTATATGTGTAAATTCATACGCATAATTTTCACATGGTACACATTACCTACCTTTCATCAAAACTAAAGTACTTTACATTAAAAGCTTTTACCGAAACTCACACGAGGTAATAATATGATGGCTGACACATCCCTTTTCGTGATTTGATAACTGAAGTTCTCCCTTTTCATAGTTCAACAATTGAAGCTATCCCTTGTCATAGTTCGACAGCTGAAGCTATCCCTTTTCCTAATTTGATGGTCGCCCCCATCCTTTTTCTTTACTCGATGGTCATCACCATCCCTTGTCATTATTTGATAGCCGGAGCTATCCCTGTTCATAGATTGATAACCAAAGCCATCCATTTTCATAGTTTGATGGTCGTCACCATCCTTTTTCATTGTTGATGGCTGTCACCATCCCTTTTCATAATTGATAGCCGAAGCTATTCCTTTCCGTATCCAATGATCGCTGTTACGCCATTGGATTTTTCTGTCCACACTTAATTTAAAATTATACAAAAATAGCAGTCAAATCATAAAATAAAAACAAAACTTAAATGTACGAACTTACCTTGACGATAAACATTGAAAAGTGAAGTCAACTAATCCGAAGCTTTTTTTTTGCCTCGATCTAGAGCTGTACATGGTTTATCTTGATCTAAATGCAATAATTCAGCTCAATTAAATAATCATTCTATTCAATTCAACTCAAATTCACAAATTTCACCATGAATATTTCACATTTTTTTCAATTTATTCCCTAATTGAAAAATTTATCAAAAATCACTTAACAAAAGTTACTTGTCTAACAACAATGATTCATTTTCTTCCATTAGACATCAAAAACAATTAAAATGCATTCATGGTAAAACACTAGACTTTTAAAAGTTTTGCAAAATAGTCCCTAGGCTAGCTAGATTAAGCTACAACCACTTTAAAAACATATAAATCATTAAAAACAGAGTTAAAATTCATACCATGCAATCCCAAAAGCCCAATCGAACTTTCAAGCTCCAAAAATGGGGTTTTCCAAGCCTAATTTCAGTGGAGAAGAAAGCTCAAGAAGATGAGCTTTTTCTATTATTTGTTTTATGATTATTTTAATAATTAGCATTTTAACCATTATTTTTAACCTGTAAAAATTAACTAAACCATGCCCATTAACCATATCAATGGTATAATTACAACATAAAACCTCCAACCATTTAAATTCTTAGTTACTAATTCCCTTTAATTTATAGAACTCAAGTTTTGCATCTTTTGAAATTTAGTCCTTTTTATTGAATTAAGCATGCAAATAGTAAAATTTCTTAACGAAATTTTTATACGATACTACTAACATACTATAGACATTAAAATAACAAATAAATAAATATTCATACATCAGATTTGTGGTCCCGAAACCACTGTTCCGATTTCTGTGAAAACAGGCTATTACATTTCTCCCCCTAAAAGAATTTTCGTCCCCGCAAATCTTACTAGAAAAGAGGTTCGAATATTTCTTTCTCATAGCTTCCTCAAGTTCCTAGGTGGCTTCCTCTATCCCGTGCCATTGCCTGAGAACTTTTACTAAAGCTATTTTCTTGTTTCTTAACTCTTTCACCTCTTGTGCTAGAATTCTGATCGGTTCTTCACTATATGACATATCAGGCTGAATCTCAACATCCGTCGGGGAGATAACATGGGTCAGATTGGTACCGTTGTAACATAGACACATGAAAGACATTATGAATCTTTTCTAGTTCTGATAGTAAATCTAATCGATACGCAATAGGTTAGATCCTTTCAGTACTCTCATGCGGCCAGATAAATCGTGGATTTAGCTTTCCTTTGTGACTGAATCGTAGAACTTTCTTCTGGGGTGATACTTTCAAGAATACTTTGATGCCGACTCGAAATTCAATGTCTTTACGTTAAAGATCTGCATCTGACTTTTGACGATCTGAAGCTACTTTCAAACTATCTCGGATCACTTTCACTTTTTCTTCAGTTTCGTAAATAAAATCAACACCGTATATCTTTTTCTCATTGAGCTCGATCTAGTATAACAGAGTTGGCACTTATGACCATACAAAGCCTCATACAGTGCCATCTTTATGCTCAATTGAAAACTGTTGTTGTACGCGAATTCAACCAATGAGAAATATTTCTCCCAGCTGCCTTCGAACTCTACTATGCAACAACGAAGCATATCCTCGAGTATCTGAATTACTCGCTCGGACTTACCATCGGTCTGAGGATGAAATGCACTGCTAAAATGCAACCGCATACCAAGAGCTTCCTATATTTTTTTCCAAAATCGTGACGTAAACTGCGGATCCCTTATCCGAAATGATGAAAAATGGTACCCCGTGCAACCTAACAATCTCAGAAACATATAATTCAGCTAATCTCTCAAGGGAGTAATCTTTACATATCAAAATAAAATGTGCAGACTTCGTCAAATGATCAACGACAACCCAAATTGCATCTTTCTTTCTCGAAGATAGGGGTAAACCTGATACGAAGTCCATAGTAACTCGATCCCATTTCCATTCCAGTATCATCACTGGCTGCAACAATCTTGAAGGTACCTGATGTTCAGATTTTACTTGCTGAAATACTAAACATCTAGATACAAAGTTAGAAATCTCGCGTTTCATTCCCAGCCACCAGTATATCTGTTTCAAATCACTGTACATCTTATTACTTCCTGGATGAACAAACAAGCTACCATTATGAGCTTATGTAAGATTCTCTGAATGAGCTCTAGATTCTTCGGTACGCAAATTCTACCTCTGAACAATAAACAATCATCGGGTCCTATCTAAACTACTAAATCTAAAGTTGACTCACTCTGTTCTCGTTTAGCTAGCAACTTATCACACTTTTGAACTTCACAGATCTGCTGTAAAAGCATCAATCTAGCTTTCAACTATGCTAAGATCAAGCCACCGTCAGATAATGTCAGTCGCGTATTCATTGCTCGTAGAAGAAATAAGGACTTTCTACTTAAAGCATCAGCAACTACATTTGCTTTTCCCGGATGATAATCAATGAATAACTCATAATCTTTTAACAGTTCAAGCTATCTGCTCTATCTCAGATTTGAATTTTTCTGTGACATTAGATACTTCAAACTCTTATGATCTATAAAATATGGCATTTTCGCCGAACATATTGTCACCAAATTTTAAATACAAACACAATAGCTGTCAACTATAGGTCATGTCTAGAAGCATAAGCTATTACTTTGCCTTCCTGCATCAAAACATAGCCTAAACCATTAAAGATTCATCTCTAAAAATCACAAATTCTTTACCTGATTTAGGCTGAACCAGAACTGGTGCCTTGGTCAACAGTGCTTTCAACTAATTGAAACTTTGTTGACATTTTTTAGAGCATTCAAACTTTACATCTTTTTGTAATAGTCGCATCATCATTGTAGATATCATTGAAAACCCTTTCACGAATCTTCTGTAATAACTAGCTAATCCTAGGACACTTCTAACTTCAGATACATTTCTCAGTGGTTTGCAGTCAACAACAGTTAAAATTTTACTCGGGTCAACTCTTATGCCATCAACCAATATAATATGTCCCAGAAAACCAACTCTCAGAGGTAAAACTCACATTTGTTAAATTTAGCAAACAATTGTTTATCTTGTAGGGTTTGCAACACAATTCTCAAGTGCTCGAAATGCTCAGACTCGTCTCGTGAATATATCAGAATGTCGTCAATAAAAACAACAACAAATCTGTCTAAATACGATCTAAAATCTATGTTCATCAAATCCATAAATATTGCAGGTGCATAAGTTAAACCAAACGGCATCACAAGGAATTCATAGTGTCCATAACTGGTTCTGAATGCAGCTTTCGGCACATTCGAATCTTTCACTCAAAGCTGATAATAGCTAGAACAAATATCAATCTTAAAAAATATTGTGGCATCTTGCAACTGATCGGATAGATCGCCAATTTTAGGTAGTGGATATTTGTTCTTGATGGTAACCTTGTTAAGCTGACTGTAGTCAATACACAATCACATCAATCCATCTTTTTCCTTATCAAACAGAATCGGTGCACCCCAAGGTGAAAAGTTGGGTCAAGCAAAACCCCTATTTGTCAATTCTTGCAACTATGCTTTCAACTCTTTCAACTCAGTAGGAGCCATTCTGTACGGTGTTACCGAGATCGGTCATGTTCCCAGTACTAGTTCAGTAGCAAACTCAACTTCTCTAATTGGCGGTAATCCAGGTAACTCCTATGGAAACATATCAAGATACTCGCAAACCACTGGCACTATTTCAAGCTTCAATTTAGACACTTTCGTATCCAACACAGATGGAAGGTAAGCATTGGAACCTTTTCTGACATATTTCTGCGCTGACATAGCTAAAATAACCATAGGCAACCCGCTCATAGTATCTGATTCAATACGAAGTGTCTCACCAATATGATATTTCAATACAATAAGCTTTCGTCTATAGCTTACAATAGTTTCATGTAGAGTTAACCAATCCATGCCTAAAATCACATCAAACTCGTTAAATGGCAACAGCATCAAATCAGTCAGGAAATTGTAACCCTGAGTCATCAACGAATAGTTCTTGCAAACTTTATCAGCTAATATATGCTGACCTAGGAGGTTCAACACTTTAACCACGAATTCAGGGACTCAACATGTAAATTCTTACAAGAAACTAAATTTGTGCACACATATGAATGAGTTGATCCTAGATCAATCAAAGCAATAAAATCAGTGTAAAAGATAGAGAAAGTACCTGTAATAACATCTGGCGCAGAAGCTTCCTCTCGTGTACGAATAGCATAAGCCTTAGCTTATGCTTGTGTGTTGGATCTCACAGAAGTATCTTTTGTTACTCCATGGCTACCACACACATTTCTAGGGTTACAATGTGGTCTACCCCTCGTGGTAGTGTCGCTGGGTCAAACATTTTGAACCTTCTCTTTCTCAGTTATTTTTGGGCAATCACGAATAAAATGATTAAATAAACCACATTTGAAATGTCCCGTCTTTCACTCTACAATTGCCAAAATGTCAATGTCCACACTGTTGACAATCAGATTTATTATCTTTAGCACTACCTACGCTAGCCATAGATATAGGTTGTGTCTTGCAGCCTACATAATGTTTGCCTCGGTCTCTACCAGGGTATCCAACTGAAGCAATTGAACGAATATGGTGTTATTTCAATCCTTCGACAGTGATTGATACGACTTTTCGATCGACCTTTTTCTTGAATCTCTGGCTTCAAAATCAACTTTTCTTTTCTCTTTGCTAAGTTCCTTAGCTTTATGTGCTCTGTCAACTAAAACAATGAATTCTTTCAGTTTGAGAATCTCAACTAGAAGCTTTATATCCTTGTTTAATTCATCTTCAAACCGTTTACACATTGCAGTCTCGGTCGGAATGCACTCCCGAGTATATTTACTCAATCAAACAAACTCCCGTTCATATTCAGATACTGTCATACAGCCTTGCTTAAGCTCAAGAAATTCTTTACACCTTTGATCCAGAAATCTTTGCCTAATTTATTTATTTCTAAACTCGCTTTGATAGAATTCCCAGTCGATGTGCTCCCTCAGCACAACTGAAATCAAGGTATTCCACCACTGATATGCTGAATCTTTTAGTAGAGATACTACACACTTTTCATATTCAGCTGGTGTAGAAGAAATCTCGTCAAAAACTTGAATAGTATTCTCTAACCAAAACTCAGCTCTCTTAGGATCATCATTAACTGTCGCTCGAAATTTTTTAGCCCCATATTTGTGAAATTTGTCAACAGGTGGCTTATTAACTCGTAAAGGTTCCAAACCTTGAGGAATAACGGGGACTGGTTGGGGAATAGGTGGGGGTGGAGGTCGTTGAGTCACTAGGTTCGTTCGTACGAACTCGGTAAACCACTCACTCATCATTTGGAAGAAAGTTTCCTTAGATTCTCCTCCCTAGCCCTTAGATACGGGCCTCAAACCTCTTGACACTGCACCATGAACGGAGGCTTGCCCGTTACTTTGACTTCATCGGAGTCGGCTCAGTCGGATGTCATTGCTATATGAAAACATATTTTAAAATGATCAGGAGAAATCACACTATCACATGTTATATAATGGCATGCATAGCTAGACTCTTATTCACCACGTTTATCCTAAGAATTGACTAAATCGTAGCTCTAATACCAATAAATGTAACACCTCTAACCCGTATTTGTTCTCAAAATAGGGTTACAGAGCATTACCAGAGTTTTCAAATAAAATAGACATAAATATCAAGCTTTTCAAACCATACCAATAAAGACATTAAAACCAATTTAAAACATATAAATTGTCCCTTAAACGAGCCCTCGAGGCCCAAATTACGCGTTAGAAACAAGTCAGGACTAAATCAGAAACTCTGAGAATATTTCAAAAAATAAAGAAAATTTTCAACACTGCAGGGGTCACACAGCCATTTGGCCAGGCCGTGTGACTCACATGGCTAACAGACACGCTTGTGTCTCAGGCCATCTGGGCATTTGAAGTAGGGACACACAGGCATGTCCCAACCCATGTCCATGCCTGTGTAACTCACTAACTTAGGTTACATGGCTAGGCCACACGCCCTGTGCCAGGTTGTGTGCTAGGCCGTGTAACTGCCTGACTTGCAACTCCTAGAAAGCTACAGGGGACACACAGCCGTGTCACCTTGCCGTGTGTCACACATGACTGAGACACCTGCCCGTGTCTCTACCCGTGTAGACCAAAATAAGCCATTTTACAAGGAAATTTTTCTCACACAAACTAGTATGTACCTAAAACCAAAATGCACATATGCACAAGCCTTAGAAAGGCACCAAAATCAAGCCTAAACAAATCATATACATATGGCATAATATCATAGAACCAATATGCCCTTAGGCACCCTAAATTACAATATAAAAACATGTTCAACCATGTATTCAATTTGGCTAAAATGACTAGATAACTTTCAACTAAAATTGCATCAATTTAAACCATTGAATTAAGTTACTATAGTCTATCAAATGGTACAAAATATGCCATTTATTCAATAACATCAATAGACATATATATATACCTTTCTTAACAAGATACCAAACCATAACAAGTTACAAGACTTATACAATATGGATATTCATCTGTCATAATTCAAACATATTAAGCCAAACATCGACCATAATAAGGTTAATCTTTACTTGCCATAAACTAATATTATATCAACATCAAAATGTGAAATCACAAGCCAAACCAAATATCTATTACAACAACCAAAACATATGGCCAACATTAGCCAAAATACCTATTCATGCCATCATAACCAAAATTAAACATCTGTAAGTACCAAAAAAGCTGATAGATAGTGTGATAGATCTTCAACAACTTTCGAATTGGAACGAGCTTCCAACAACTAGAAACACAGAAAAATAAACACAAAGTAAGCATTTCATGCTTAGTAAGTTCGTAACACATACACTCTAACTTTGCCAATACAATATACTATCACAAAGCATGTATAACCCAATCGAACATAAGAATAACTAGTTCAAAAACTTATATGTGTACATTCATACTCTTAATTTTCACATGGTACACATTACCTACCTTTCATCAAAACTAATGTACTTTACATTGAAAGCTCTTACTGAAGCTCACATGAGGTAATAATACGATGATTGACACATTCCTTTTCATAATTCGATAATTGAAGTTATCCCTTTTCCATAGTTCGACAGGTGAAGCTATGTCTTTTCATAGTTCGAGACCGAAGCTATCCCTTTCATAATTTGATGGTTGTCACCATCCCCTTTCTTTGTTCGATGGTCGTCACCATCCATTTTCATAATTTGATACCAAAGCTATCCCATTTCATTGTTTGATTCTTGTCACCATCCCTTTTCATTGTTGATGGTCGTCACCATCCATTTTCATAATCAATAGCTGAAGCTATCCTTTTCTGTATTCGATGATCATCATTACGCCATTGGATTTTTTCATCCACACTCAATTTAAAATTATGCAAAAATTGCATTCAAATCATAAAATAAAAAAAATTAAACGTACGAACTTACCTCGACTATAAATGTAGAAAAATGAAGTTAACTAATCCGAAACTTTTTTTGCCTCGATCTAGAGCCGTATGTGGTTTATCTTGACCTAAATAAAATAATTCAGCTCAATTCAATAATCATTCTATTCAATTTAACTCAAATTCATATTTTTGCAAAATTACAATTTTCCTTATATTTTTTATGTCTTTACAATTTAGTCCTTAACCTTGTAAAATGAAATTCATGCAATTTCACCTCAACCCAAGCCTAGCTGAATATCATACAAAATTATAGCAGCCCACACATTTCATTAATCCACAAATTTCACCTTGAATATTTCACATTTTTTCAAATTATCTCCTAATTAACAAATTTATCAAAAATCACATAACAAAAGTTACTTATCTAACAACAAGGATTTATTTTCTTCCATTAACCATCACAAAAAATTAAAATGCATTCATGGTAAAACTCTAGACTTTTAAAATTTTTGCAAAATAGTCCCTGGGCTAGCTAGATTTAGCTAGAACGACTTCAAAAACATAGAAAACATTAAAAACAGAGTTAAAATTCATACCATGCAATACCAAAAGCTCAACCAAACTTTAAAGCTCCAAAAATGGGTTTTTCCAAGCCTAATTTTGGTGGGGAAGAAAGCTCATGAAGATGAGCACTAATTTTTCTATTATTTGTTTTATGATTATTTTACTAATTACCATTTTAACCATTATTTTTAGCCTTTAAAAATTAACTAAACCATGCCCATTTTTGTCCATTAACCTTATAAATGGTATAATTACAACATCAAACCTCCAACCAATTAAATTCTTAGTTACTAATTCCCTTTAATTTATGGAACTCAAGTTTTGCACCTTTTAAAATTTAGTCCTTTTTATCTAATTAAGCATGCAAATGGTAAAATTTGTTAACAAAATTTCTATACAAAACTACTAGCATACTGTAGACATTAAAATAATAAATAAATATTCTCACGTCAGATTTGTGGTCCTAAACCCACTGTTCTAATTTCACTGAAAGCGGACTGTTACATATTATGTTAATTATATTATGGACTGATTGATATTTAAATAAATCAATGCTATGATGGTTATTGAGTCCCGACTGAACCTTAATAATTTATAGGATACAAATGACATGTCATTAGGGATTTCATGTTCCAGGTGTTGGCCTTGAATGTCGTACAGATGGTTTAGGTCCTGTAATTGTTGGGATACTCCATAGCTCATGTGAACAGCATCATGTAGATTACATTCCAACCCACAGCTTGTGTGAGCAATGATGTAAAGGAAAGGTTACGGTTATGTAAAGGCACACTTCATGTGAGCTTCCCCAAGTATTTGATGAAATTCTAAACGGTTCAACAGGTATGAAAAGGAAATGAAATGGTAAGTGTTCAAATTGAATTTATCATGAACTTATGAAAAGGAATGGTGATCTAAATGATATGAATACATGTGTAAATTACTTGTTAATGTATAAATTTATTTGAACCATGTACAAATGTAATAACTTGTGAATTTGATGATGTTGTATAGGCATTATGCCAAGCTTATGGTTTTAGTTGGTATTACACTTATGTTATTTACATGATGCAAGTGAATTGGTAAGTTGTGTTTAAGTTATACGAGCTTACTAAGCATTATTTGCTTACGTAGTTTCTTTCCTATGTTTTATATATTATCAGAAGGTCCATCAGTTTGGAAGCTCGTCAGAGATCTATCATACTATCTAGCATAAATATCGGTAGTTTTTAAATGTTTTGGCAGAGGTTATAATGGCATGTATAAGGTGAATTGAAATGGTATTTTTTTGAATGTTTAGTTGCTAAATTGACATGTATAAGTTGACTAAGTTAACTTTGTTGCTACAATTTGATGCCTCGCTAGATTGTGTCATTTTGGCTATCTTATGATGTATGTTTTGAATTCGTATGATTATGGTCAAGTTATGGCATGTTTTGGAAAGTATTGAATGAGAATTTGATGACTGAAATATGGTATAAATGAAATGTTTAGATAGGTAACATTTAGTTGTTGATTCGCCTTTGAATGACATTTTGGTTAGTTGTGTTAAGACTTAGAAATGGTATTTGATTTGTGTTTAGGTGATGTTTAAGTCCCTTTAATGTGTGCGTGAATGGTTTGAGAAGTTAACCATGATATGGTATTGAAATGGTTTGATTCTAGGTGAGTTTTAGGTCCACACAGCCTGAGACACCGTGTGTGACTCAGCTGTGTGTGGCACAAGGCCTGGCGACACGGCCATGTGTCATCTGAGAGTTCCTTTGTATGCAAGTTAGTGAGTTAAATGACCTAGCACACAGCTTGACACATAGGCGTATGGGTAACTTAGAGAGTTACACAGCCTGGCACAAGGGCATGTGACACGACCATGTGACCCTACTTAGAGAGTTACACGGGTGAGGACACGGGCTAAGAAACGGTCGTGGGTCCCTAGTTCAAAGGTTACACTGTCTCAAACATAGGCGTGTGTCTCAGCCATGTGAGGCCTACGGCTTGGACACACGACCGTGTGACCCGTGTTTCCAAATTTTTGTAAATTTTTCTTAAACTTTCCAAATGATTCAAATTGGTCCCAAATCATTTGTAAGGTGTTTTTAGGGCCTTGAGAGATCAAATTAGGGATAGTATGTATGTTTATGATTGATTTATGATTGGTTTATGTTATTAAATAATGTTAAGTTTAAATGTTTTTGATTGTACGGTAATGCTCTGTAACCCTAATTCAGCCACGAATATGGGTTAGGGGTGTTATAATATAAACTCTAAATAGATTAAATTGCATGTTATATTGATATATATATGAAAAAAATTATATTGAGTTGGTATTTGGACTATGAAATGAAATTAAATGTTCTGTATTTGTTTGTAGTACTTTATAGCTCGGTTCGACGATTGGGCTGGGTATAGGGTGTTACATTTAGTGGTATTAGAGGTATAGGTTTAGTCGGTTCTTGGACTAAATCAAGCCGAACTGAGTACTTCAACAGTTAGAATGCATACCCCGTGAATATGTTATGTGTGTCATTTCTCTTCTACAAGGAGAATCATATATTTCGCGATAGATTATTATTCAACATTTTCCCAGTAATCAGATTTATTGGAATATCTTTCAATCTAAATTCCAAAAAAAAGTATGTTGGTGAACTATACTTAGAGGATAGAAAGCAAGAATTCCTATTGCTGAAGCAAGCTGACATAGCGGTACTTGATTACGAGTGCAAATTTCTATGGCTAAGTATGTACATTCTAGAAATTGTGTCGAGTGAAGAAGAATGTTGTAAGTAATTTCTTTAGGGAATGCGAAATGAGCTTTAAGTCTAGTTGGTTTCACACAAAATAAAAGAGTTTACTGATCTAGCTGAACAAGCGAAACTGGTTGAACAGGCCTTAGGCCTGGACAAGAAAGATGAGTCTCTCCGAGCATTCAAAAAAAGAGTTGAGATTATTGGTTTGCAACCGCTGCTTGGGCAAGCTAGAAAGTCTCGAAGTTCTTGGAAATCAGTTCCATTGAATGTTGAATCTAAGAAAGATTAGGTTAAACAACCATCAGAATCTATTGGCAATATTAAAAAGTTAAAAAAGGACATAACTATTCCCAACTGTTAACTTTGTGGCAGAAAACATAGAATTGAATGTTGGAAGAAAATGGGAGCATGTTTTCGATGCAGATCTTTAGAGCATATCGCTCGAAATTGCCTAAGAAATGTTATCGGTGAATCAATAGCACGAGAATTTGGTATGAATTTTAATGATTTAAGATCAATTTACTAGTTTATAAAATAATGTTATTTGTATAATTGTGAATTAAAAGGAATTCAAAATTATCGTATAAATTAAATTGTGATTATGGATACTGAATATTGAGAATCAGAATGAATTGAATAAAATAGAAAATAGTACAATTTAATTGATAGGTGGTACTTAGTATGAAATTAAGTTGAATTATGAAATATATATATGGCATTAGAATGATGAATTGAAATTGTTAGAATGTAAATTGAATTTATAAGGAAATTAGAAACTGGTTATGTTATTAATGTACAGGTTATGCTTCGGTTGATCCAATGATGCATTATATGTGACGATGTAATTGTTTCGGCTAGTCCGATGATGCATTGTGTGCTAGTATAGTTAATTTGGTATATCCAATGATGCACTGCATGTTAATCTATCGTAATTCGGTGTAGCAGATTAAACTAGTTTTCACACATTAGGAGTTTGAACATAGACATTATTTTTAAGTTTTAATTACGTTTTCATAAGTTTAGTTCAATTCTATAAAGTGTGTATGTTGAGTCTTTTATTGACCTTAGGTATTGAATAAGGCTTAAGGTTGAGCTAATATACTTTTTGAGCCTGCAAGACCATTAAAAGGTGTGCTAACTTGATGCTAGTCGCTATGTTGCAACACAGAGCATTGGATGTCGCAATATAGGGAGCAAAATAGAAGAATTCCAAGACTTCCTTTGGTGTTGTGACACAGCCTGAGGTTGTCGTGACACACCCCTAAAGATACCCTGAAGATGAGCATACTGCCCTTGATGTCGCGACACAGGACCTGGTGTGTCGCGATATCACCTATGTATGGAAAATAAATACGATCCAAGGGCATTTTGGTTCGGACAATAAATGTTAAGCACGAGGATGACAACTAACCTAGGGTTAAAGATGACAACCACTCTAAAGTCTATAAATAGGCTCATTTAGCACATATTATGAATATCTTTCATATTGTATAATTTTATCCTTAGATTTAATTTTTAGTTTTCTCTCTTCTTAGGTTTTAGGTTTATTTCAGTTCTTGTTATTTGCTTTTGTTGGAGAAATCAGATTTGTGAAACATAATCAAACTCTGTGAAGATTCTATGCTTAATTCTAATACAAATCAAGCTTCTTCTAAACTTTATTCTCTTGAATTATTCTTCATGTCTATTATTCCTATTAAGTTTATATTGTTTATGAGATCCATGAGGAACTAATCCTCCTATGGGGGATTAGCGAGTGGAGGTATGATTAATTAACTGTTTTGTTGGGCTTTCTTAGCGGAACAACTATTCAGGAAAGGAAGAACCTAAACCTTAGGCCTAACAACCCTAGGAAGTCATCAAGGTAGGAATTAACCCAAATTTGGTATGACCTATCCGTGAATACCGTAACCCTAAATCAGTTTGGACTGTGAGGTTGAGAGATAAGTAGTTCTTGCCAACTTGGTATTTCAATGGAAGATCGTAAGATCCTGCTGGGGTATTGATTAGTTGATTGAACAAGAAAACTCGAAACGACAGCTGATTATGATTACTGAAGCGAGTTAATCACCCATGCCCATATTTGATATATATTTTATTATTTCATTATTTGTGGTTTACTTTTTTATTATTAGTATAGATCACCACTATCGAAACTACTTTTTTTTTTGTAAAAGGGGTCAACTTTAAATTTGAAAACGAAAATGGGAGTTGCCACCAATCCTTTTTAATAAGGTGTGATCGGGTCACCTTGAAAAGTGGTCATTTTAATAAGTGATTTAATTTATTAAAACAATGGTTTTGGTCCACGAAATTTAGAAGGACGGTTTGGGAGTCGATTACGTTCGAGGAAGGATTAGCACCCTCGTAACGCCCAAAATTAGTACCTAGTCGATTAATTAATGTCTTAGTGTCGAGAATTGACAATTTCAAAATATTTTAAGAATACGATCCTTTGTTAAAACATTGAAAATTTTTGAGAAAGGGACATATTACACGTTAATCGAGAAAGAGAATTACGTCCTGTAAGTTAGAACACAATGTCTTAAATCCCCAATACGAGATTAAATGCCAAAAAGTTCACTTATTTGAAAGATATTAGATTATCCGTAAGTTAGAACATAGTTTTTTTATTAATTCAGAAGATAATTTAAAAAATGTGTTTTGGAAAAATGGCTCGTATATTTGGATTTATCAAAAAAATCAAAACCCCGTAAGTTAGGGAACGACTTTTCGAATTCCAAAATACGAAATATTGCTTATTTAAAAAAAAATATGTATTGGATAATAATTAATGTGACACTTAAAATAATATATATTTAGTTTATTTGGGTATGATATAAAAAATAGACAAATACATTTAAATATGATACTTGGCACAAATATTAGCGCGATATAATGACGAGCAAAAAAGACGATATAATGGATAGGTAAATAAATAAAACGAAAATACTATACTAGTGCATTATAATATTAACAATAATATAAAAT
>JABFAF010277986.1:0-10161 GCA_013677275.1 Gossypium schwendimanii | reverse complement strand
CCTATATGCGATTTTGATAAATGGTTTGAGTATTTGATTAATAATGATTGAATATTCTATGAAGGTATACAAATGCTTATGACATATTCGACCTAATATATATAATTGTTTGTATTTACAAAGGCTTTATATATATGTGTGCATGTTATAACATAATGGTTACATGTAAAATAGGTAAATTTTAAATGTGAGTGTTATATAGATAAATATATCATTGTTGTTTATAGTTGATTTGTTAGCCGAGTAGGCGACATGATGTATGACCGAATGTGGTGTTTGAACTTGTGTATATTTATGATCGTTCGAAATTAAGTTTAGTCCGGTAATTCCTCGTAACCCTGTTCCGACGACGGTTTCGAGTTAGGGGTGTTACATCAAGGGATCATTTTCAACACTTAATTTGTATTCATACTTTTCCATTAAACACCGACACGAAGCCTGCTAAGCTTAAAGCCTTATTTAATACATCGGCTCAGAGCCTGCTAGGCACAAAGCTGAAATCAATACATCAACACGAAGCCTGCTGGGCACAAAGCCTAAATCAATACACCAACACTAATCTTGCTAGGCACAAAGCTTGAATCAATGCACTGGCACTAAGCCTGCTAGGCATAAAACCTAAATCACTAACTCTAATTCAATTCAATCTCATTATTAATTTTTAGTAAATAACATTCAAAACATTAATCACCAAAATTATTTAATTAACACATTTATTGAGAACTTAACTTAAAACATTACGTGTAGTACAAACTTACCTCGACTACAAAGGTTGCAAAAACAGAATCGAGACTAATTCGAGACTTTGGCCTTTCCACAATTCAAATCTGATTGTTTCTTTTCTTAATCATGCATGTGAATTTCCAATGGTCGAAAGCTTCCTATGGGTTTTCTATGGTGTTTCGGTTCTTATGTCATCCAAATGAAGAAGATGACCATTTTGTTTAATTTTAATTTAAGTTTACTTACCTATTTACTAGTTTACCTTTATAAATTATATAAATTACAGCAAAACCTATCCATGAACATCCACTATCCCTAGATATGGCATAGTTACCATCCAAGGTCACTAGTTCACCTTTTTAAAGCTATTTAATCCATTTAACTAATAGAAATAAACTTTTTCAAATTTTTCGATTTAGTCCTTTTTACCTAATTAACCATTTAAACCTTAAAATCTCTTTACCAAAATTTTATATGACCTTAATAAATACTATTAAACATTAAATAATTAATTAAACACTAACTCACTGGTCAAAATTGTGGTCTCGAAACCACTGTTTCCGACACCTATTGAAAATATGTTGTTATAATAGGGACTATGGGTTAAGTTAAATACACACACCATTGAGAATGTTACTTTACAGAAATATAGTGAGATTTATTTTCCCAAAATAAATTTTATTTTTCATGAGAATTCAAGTTTTGACTTTGGTTTCTTTACCCATAGAGAATTAATTTTCCCTACTAGAAAGTTAAAGTTTTCATTATGTGATCAGTTCAGGAATTTAGAGCCCACTTTCTAAGCAATCGAGGATTCGAGAATAGCGAAAAAGACCGTTTTGGCTAAAAGCCAGGAATAGGCAAGTCACGCTATGTGAACAACAGATGTATTAATTTTTTTTAAAATATTGCTATAAATAACACAAAAGGCTTAGCTTTTAAGATAATTTTAAAATTTTACTGTGTAAACAAAACAATTTTCTATACCGGTTTTTCCAAACTAATATACTAGCATAATCTAAATCTTTCCCCATTGATGCATCGTAATTCAGTTTTAGAAAGCCAACAAGTGGTCGAAGCAAAAGAGAGTAAACACGATAAATGTTCCTAGAAAAGGAATTGCCCAGTAACAACTCTGAAAAGTTGGCATAAGTGTAGCACCCCACACCTGACTCGATTGCCGAGTTCGAATATAGGATACCACATTCGTTGTCAAAGTAACTATGATATCTATAACACCCCTTGTGCAAACAAATTGCCGGGTTCGAGCTACAAGATGCTACAGTCATTGCCAGAGCAAATACTGTTTAGTTCATAGTAAAACAATCATTTAATAATCAATCTGAAACATCATACATGTAAATAGTAGCATTAAAAAAATAGATATACAACCCTTCTTGGGTCTTACATGAGCATACAATAGCTCCAAGGTTAACTCGGAATTGAAAAATGACTTAAATTATAAAATTTTCAAAGTTTCAGTTTGATGTCGCGACGTAACATACTGACTTGGCCATCGTTGCGGCTATAGGACTTTTTGTCACGCCATGGCCTGGAGTCTGGAGCTCGTCACGACGTGGCATACTGTTTTGGCAAATTTTGATCCATCTGGTACCTATTTAAAAGCTTCGACACAAACTTATCATTTTGAGCAGAAAAGCCTAACTTACTTGTACCAAAACATTCCAGACACATAGGAAAACAAGTACAAATTACACAATCAACTTTCTATCAATTTATAATCACCTAATTAATCATTAGACACATCATCCTATTACCATATCATATGTATATCAAACAATCATCTAAATACCAACTTGTCCATACCAATTCATATCCAAATATGTCAATTCAATTTACACATACACATTTCAAACCATTTACCAAAACTTACCATTTCAACAAGGCATTAACATTTACAAAGTCATGCATTAGGTAGATTTTTTAAACTATGTTGAACATTCAAAGTTAACTTACACAAAACACGTATGTACATGTCACAATTCTTGACTTAAAACGATTGAAAAACTATTGATTCAAAATTGGGATAGTGTGAGCTTTGAACGATCCACTTGACGTGTTTTGCAAGGTAGAATGTAACACCTTGTACCCGGCCTAGTTGCCAAGTTAGAATACAGGATGTCACACCACCGTCTCATGTCAAATACAACAACTAAAAGCTCATTCTCAACAAAATGTCTTCCATTTTAACATTCGTATCGGTTTAAAGTCTATCTTAAGCTTTAGTTATCGTCGTTACGTGCTAACATGCATCAAATAGCCTTAAAATAATAATTAAACATGCATATGGTCCGTTTTAGCAAAATCTCAAAACATCAACGTAGGTATTGATACTAAAGACATGGTATTGATATTTTGCTCAGGAGGTATCAATACCGCCTAGAAAACCGATACCAAAATTGCTTACTGTTTTTCATTTAAAAACCAAAACTTCAAAAATTATCGGTACCCCTGCCCAAGTATCGATATTTCTTCCCCGGGTATCGATACTCGAGATAAGGTATCGATATTAAATCTCTGTTCTATTTTCCTGCACGTTTAAAAATACAGAGGTATCTTTTTTAAAATACAAATATTGATACCTCTGCTTTAGGCCTGAAAAATATCATATCCAATATTAGCACAAAGACTACCACATTGCCTTATTCCCAAACATAACCAAATGATAAACACCTACAAATAACAAAAATAGACTTGCTTGGATCACCCCTCGGAACCATACCGCTCACACCGGCACACAACTAATAAGCAAAGTTTAAGAAGGGAGTGGGTGAGCTTAACAAGCTCAGTGAATGCTCAGAGCAACCACAATGTACACACAATATCAAAGGTCAATCAAGAGCATACTACAACACACTCACAACCATATTCCATTCGAGTCAGAATTACATGTTTATGCTTCATTAATTCTTTTAACAATAATTCATCAAGACTAAAACAACATATTCATGCTTTTAATAACTCACAAGTTTAACTTATATATTCACATGCATTCACAAGTTATATGAAAATGACCCAAACCACAATTACATACGCAATTTTACTACGAGGACTTACTAACATTTTCATGAAACTTAAATCGACTCATTTAGCATATTATTCACATGTTTTTGCATCCATCCTAGATTGTGTTAGTACAAAATATAAGATCACATTTAAATGATAATTTGCATAGCAACCACATACTCATTTAGGCATACATCACATTATACATATATACATTTTAAGATAATTTGGCACTTGAGGCTATGAAACATAAAAGTTGGCTCTATCACCACATATCGGATACAAAGATCTCCAACACACCAAATGACTCATAGAGTCGAACATATCCCTAAAGTGAAGCATAAAGCTATCACTCTCCAACACACCAAACATGTCCTGTTGAATGGAGCTTAGTTCACATTCCCTTATCTCTCCAACATGTCCCAGGGCCTCAACGTCCAAATCACATAACACATATAGGTGAGTACTCACAATCCTATGGCATGCCAACTATATCGAATGGTCTCATAAGGTCACAAGGCCAAAATATCCACATCATAATTACACATTTTTAATTACTGATTTAATGCATATCATCTCTGTTCATATTCGTCAATTCGCATCACAAACTTGTACACAATGCATGCGTATCGATTTCATATTTAATTGTACTTAAAGTGCCAAAATTATGCTTATTAAGCCATCAGATATCCGTCAACATATGAGTGCATTAAAATTAGTTTATCACATGCAAAACTCGTTACATTAGCTCCATATTCCGCAATTCAACACATACATACTTACCAACTTTTGCACAGTTTCACTAAATATCTTTATATTGCTAATCTAACATCATTACTATCATTCGTCATATTTAATATACCCACTATACAATACAATTCGCAAGATTGCATCATAATAATCAATTCATAGTTATTCACATATTCACATAATTTGCCAAAAATAAAACAAGGAAAATAGAAAGCATACACTCAGAACTTAGGATAGAGGTTTAGGTTATTCCTAAGCTCCCAATCAACACTAAGAATCATGTCTACAAGTAGCAATTCCAAACACTCACCAAATTCACTTTCTCCGAGAAGCTAAAAGCTTAAACTAGCTTTTCCTTGCCTTTTGCCTTGCTCGAAGAAGGCTCTAATAGTTCTGATGCTTTACGCATATTAACGACACAATATACACAATCAATATTCAGCCAAAGACTCACTTAAACCAACCAAAAACATAAGCCTAAGCTATATTCCTCAAGAAACTGAAATTTCGACTAACAAACTTGAAACTCAAATATCTCGATTTATACTTAATATTTTTGCCTAAAACAGAATTCATTCATCTAATTATTCACCTAAAACTGATTCTCTACCTTTAAATTAACTCATTTAACATATTATTCACAATTAAAAGCATCCATCTCTTGTTGTATTATCATAACATATAAGATCATGTTTAAATGATAAATTGGCGTAGCAACCACATCCTCATTTAGGCATACATCACATTACACATATAAATATTTTAAGAGAATTTGGCACTTAAGGCTATGAAACATAAAAGTAAGCTCTATCATCACTCATCGGATACACAGATTTCCAACACATCAATTAACTCATAGAGTCGAACATATCACAAAAGTGAAGCATAAAGCTAGCACTCTCCAACACACCAAACATGTCCCGTTGAATAGACCTTAGCTCACATTCCCTTATCTCTTTAACATGTCTCTGGGCCTCAACGCCCAAATCACATAGCACATATAGGTGAGTACTCACAATCCTATAACATGCCAACTATATCCAACGGTCTCATAAGATCACAAGGCCAAAATATCCACATCATAATTACACATTGTTCATTACTGATTTAATGCTCATCATCTCTATTCATATTCATCTATTCACATCACAAACTTGTACAAAATGCATGCTTATCAAATTCACATTTAATTACACTTAAAGTGCCACAATAATGCTTATTGAGCCATCACATATCCGTCAACATATGAATGCATTAAAATTAGTTTATCACATACAAAAACCCGTTACATTAGCACCATATTCTGTAATTTAACAGATACAAACTTACCAGCTTTTGCACACTTTCACTACACATCTTTATATAACTAATACAACATCATTACTGTCATTTGGCATATCATTCCCACAACACAATATAATTCACAATATTGCGCCATAATAATCAATCCATAATTATTCACATATTCACATATTTGCCAAAATAAAACAAGGAAAATAGAAAGCTTACACTCGAAACTTAGGATAGAGGTTTAGATTATTCCTAAGCTCACAATCAACATTAAAAATTGTGTCTACAAGTAGCAATTCCAAACACTCACCAAATTCACTTTCGCCGAGAAGCCGAAAGCTTAAACTGGCTTTTACTTATCTTTTGCCTTGTTTGAAGAAGGCTCCAATGGTTTTGATGTTTCACACATATTACCCACACAATATACATAATCAATATTTAGCCAAAGACTTATTTAAACCAACGAAAAACACAAGCATAAGCTATATTCCTCACGAAATTGAAATTTTGACTATCAAACTTGAAACTTAAATATCTCGATCTACACTTAATATTTTTGCCTAAAACAAATTCTGTTCATCTAATTATTCACCTACGACTGATCCTCAACCTTTAAACTACTCAAAACTATGCGTTTTAAGGTATCAACATTTTCAATATGTTTATGGCAATTTTCAGAAAAATTCATTAAATCCTTAGAAATCCTTAACAAAACTTTAATGCAAGTTTAGAAACCTTCTAATCATGTTAAAACTAATTGAAAAACACTTTGAAACCATGATTTTATCCACAAATCCCAAATTAAACATTAAAGACCCGATTTTTGGCTTTTATTTAAAACATGCGTTTCAATGGAGCGTTTGATCGAAAACCCAAAAACCCACATGCTTGACAATGAAGAAAACTATGGTGTTTTGGGTGTTTTCTTGGTTTTTATAGAGGTTTACAACTTAAAAGATGATAAAAATAAAAAATAATTAGGATTTGGAGTTCAAAATTGATTGAAATAGCAAGAAAGAATCAAGGGATGACAAACACAAATTTTGGGTAGTTTTTACGTAAAATAACTTGGAGAATAGAGGTTTTTTAGCTTGAATTTTGAAATCTGGTTAAATTACTTCGTAAAAACTCTTAATTTTGACTTTTTTACAAATCAGTCCTATCTTTAAAATTAGATGTATTTAAAAATCATTTTTAGAAATTGATTTAATTTTCTGAAAACCATAATAAACAAACATTGTTGATAAATCATGTCATAAAATTTCGAACACTCTAAGGCTAAAATTTTCAAAATACCCCTAAAACTCCTATGCCCTATTTTGGGGTGTGACAATTAGGTAAGTTGAGCCCACCAGTGGTGTATAGATTGACACTACCTTCGAAACTGTCAAAGATTCATAATGTGTTTCACGTATCCATGCTGAGGAGATATCGGTAGAATCTAGACCATGTGGTGCAAGTAGAAGCACTGGAGGTGGAACCCCACTTATCTTATGAAGAAAAGTCTGTTCATATTTTGGCAAGAGAAGTAAAAAAATTGAGAAATAAAATAATTCTACTGGTAAAAGAATTGTGGAAGAAACATAACATGGAGGAAGCCACTTGGGAGAGAGATAGAGTTTGATGAAAGAGCAATATCCTCATCTATTAGCATATAAGAATTTCGAGGATGGAATTTTTCAAGTGGAGGAGATTTGTAATAGCCTGCCCGATGTAGATCGTATCTATAACTGTTTGGAGTATAGTCGATTAAGCCAATGGTAGAAAAAGGGATAAACTGGTGATTTGTCTGTTAAATGTTTGGGTGGCGTATTGTGTTGATTTGACAGTATGCCCAATTGAGGAATGCCTCGCTGCAATTTGCCATTTGGCGGGCTCTAGGTTTTGGTAGACTCTTTTGTGAGACAAACCACCAATCCTAGATACTTTGGGCGAACTTGTTAGTTGAAGTGTGAAAACGATGGCTCGATGAGTATTGTCAGAGTTTAGTTGAGACCTAGTTGGAATTGAACTAGAGTACTATAGATGATAACTTGATGTGTTTAGGTAGTTGAATGATTTGTTTAGTTGGCTTGTTTTAGTGTACAAGCAACATTTCACAACTTACTAGGCTGATTAGTGGTAGTAGTCGTGTTTGGTAGAAAAGATTGTCTATAAAAGTCATGTCTTGCTTTGATTATGGGAGGGGAAAAATTAATTTTTCTTTCATTCCTTGCTAACATGTTTGTGAGAAAGCTCTTAAGTTCTCTATTCTTTATTCTTTGTTAGAGAAGAAGAGAAAGGTTTCCAATAGCTTGTCAAGACTCCATTATTAAGTATCATCTTACTGGTAATTTCTAGAAAACCCTCAGGTTATTATCGAAGGGGAATTACGTTTTTGCATTAGTGCATGTATAAATTTTTAGAATTTATTCGAAAGAAAGAAGACATCTTGATTATAGGTTGCATGCAACCGATTCATGTATGCATGATTAAATTTTATTAGATAAATGATCTAATAGTTAAAATTGTTTCTTATTTAAATCAAGAAGCTAGTGAAGGTCTGGGCAATTAAGGCAAAAGACCAGTAGAATATATTCTATTTTGGAGTTTGTTGGTGAGTTCCTTCTTACTTCCTTTAAGTTATTAAACTTCTATGATATGTGGGTTGTATACAATAACTTGCCTCTATTGTAAATGGGTTGATGTGTTGAGTCTGAACGTGTGTGTAATAAACCATTATTGTATGCATGAGTATGGCTATTGTTGATGTAACAACACCTTCCCTGTCACACAAGCCCACTACCAAACAATTTGTGATAATTGAAAATGTATAAAGGAGATCTGTTTGTGATGCCTTCTGTAGGGCAACCATATTGCAAATCAAACTCACAGATCACAGTCCGACCTTACGAGAGAACACATGTTCAACCTAACAATGATGTTATGAGGAGTTATGGTGGAATATGAATATGAAAATGAATATGGTTGACATATAATTCTGGTTTCTGAAACATGGGTCCGAGGCTGGCACAAGGATGGGTCATTGGTAAACATGCATGACTGTGAGAGATATGTATAAGTTGGTGGAATGTGTTCGCTTAGGTATTGTATGTGTTATGTTTAAATTGATGTATTGTGTCTGTATGACAGAGTCTCATGAAAAAAGTTCGTTTTTCCTTTCTTACGGGTATTGATGCTTGCTGATAATTGACATTCTTGTAAATTATTTGTGTCCATTTTGGAACTCACTAATTTCAAACGAACTTACTCCGTTACTTTTCCTTCTTATGCATTTTGATAGTAGAAGAAGAACCAGATGATGGGGACTACGCTAGAGCTGTGCTTGCAAGTGAGCCACTTGTTTATTTTTGTATCATGCATGGTTATTTTTGCGTGTGACGTATATATTTAATATTTCTACATTAAACAGATTCACAATGACCAATTAATTTAATTTCATCTTCGAACTTCAATTATTTAATTAATTGATAAAATAATAATTAAAAAAACCATAAATTAATTTTCAAGTCATTTCTATTTGGAGAAAACTATCTTCATTTCCAAATGTTTCCCATGTCTCTAACTTTACCATTTCTATTCATTTTTGTTCATTTTATTCAACATGCAATTCATTTCTTGTTTCAATGAGCTAGCGGAGGGACCGATTGGACATATGTGGTTAGGGCTCAAATTATTTATGAGGAAGTCTCAACCTTTCGCCTATTAATTATGAACTCATTTAGTCACGAAGTCATTGCACTATAGTATCATGACTAAGCCGTCCTTAATGACATACCATTACAAAAGTAACTTGATCAATGCTCATCCAATGACCTTCTCATAGTGTGCTACCCTCATAGGATATCCTTAATCTCTTTGGGATAAATTCATTCTCCCAATATGATCCTATTTTATCTCTTAGTAACCATTACATCCTCCTTCATGAAAAGTCAATTACTATCAAATAGTAATCAAGTCATTCATCACAAAGACGAATAATCCATGGTCATGTTTATTTTTCATCTATCATGTAATGACAATGAGAGAATATCGTTTACTCATATCTCGGGCTATCAATTCCACTATTGTGAATGACGCTACATAATGCATGAGCCGTATACCCAACGCACAAGCTTTCTGTAATGACCCAAAATTCAAGGGCATCGAAAAAGTACATTATAGGGCATTTGTCTTAGCAAAGTGGGTTTGTAAATAATTATTTGTAATATTTGTGAGTCTAATAGTATGTTTAATTAGACTTTAATTAAGTGAAATCAGCTCAACTTAAAGAAAATAGTAAAAAAACCTAAATTGAATTAGGGGTAAAAGTTGAATTATAGATTAATAAAAAATAAAAAGGATTAAAATGGCAATTAAGCCATTAACAAG
>JABFAF010277948.1:0-14594 GCA_013677275.1 Gossypium schwendimanii | reverse complement strand
TTGATATTAGGATAGGTATGAGGTTGAATCATATTAGTTTGATATGTGTTTAAATGCACAAATGGTATTAATTTGAGTATGTAAATGATTGGTTTTGAAATGGTATATATGTGCATTGAAATGGTTGTTTATAGTTGCTCATATTGTATGTGAATTTGGTACTATATGAATGGTTTAGGTACATGTGTTTTGGAGTGTGGAAAGTGGCTTAAACCAAGCCTATTTCATGCCACACGGCCTTCGTACACGGGCGTGTGACCCTTATTCGAAAATTTTTCTAAGTTTTCTCAAAACTTTTTTATGTTATCCATTCAGTCCCAAACATATGAATTAAGCTTTGTATACTCGATTTAAGCATGTTATGAATATGAATGATTGATAATTACTGAAATGAAATGATATTTGTTAAATGTTTGATGAATTACCGATCTGAACTGAGGTGAAAGTCTAGTAATGCCTTTTAACCTATTCTGGCGACGGTTATGGGTTAGAGGTGTTACATATTGGTTACATTGGGATTTTTGAATTATGCATTAAGTTGGTGGACTCAACTTGTGTTGAACCGACAAGGAATAGTGAATGAGATGTTGCTTCGTGGGACCAGTTGACCCAAATCATGAGAAAATGTTTTATCCCACCTCACTATTATAGAGATATTAAGCAACAACTTCAATGCCTTATTCAAGGTATTCAATTTGTTGATGAATACTTTAAGGAGATGGAGATGCTTATGCAAAGAGAAAATGTACGAGAAGATGACGAGACTACCATGATGCAGTTCGTAGATGGCTTGAATATTTTGATAGCCAATGCTCTTAATCTTCAAACCTATATTGATCTTGAGGAGGTAGTACACAAGGCCATTGAGATTGAGCAACAGTTTCAACAACATTAATCTCATCCATTTGGTGCATCACAATATTAAAGAGGTACGAGTTTTAAATCTACTTTTAAGAATTTGAAACCTCCTTATACTACTAATAAATTGCTGCTAAAACATGATGAGACTAAACCTTTTAAGTGGAAAAGTGGGGCTCCTACAAAACCTTCTTCTACATCTTCTAAGCAGCCCATTTCTAATATTTTTTCACCAAAACAACAAAGAGCTCGTGAGATTGAATGTTTTAAGTGCAAAGGGCATGGGCACTCTTGTCGTGATTGTGCCAACATGAGACTTTTGTTTATCAAAGAAGATGGTGAGTATACCTCTGATTTAGATAAAATAGATCCAGATCTGCACGAATTAATTGATGATGACTATGATGGAGTTGAGTTTTATAGTGAAGAAGAGTTGGTGGAACAACTAACTCATTCCTGTTGTCTAGTTGTGAGGCACACCCTCAACATCCAATTAAGGGATGATCATGATCTTCAAAGGAGTAATACAGTCCATTTGAGGTATTTGATTAAAGGTAAACTTTACTCATTTATCATTGATAGTGGAAGTTGTGCTAACATTACGAGCAACTACCTTGTGGATTCTCTTGCTTTGCCATGTAGCAAACACCTTACACCATACCATCTTTAATGGCTTAACGAAGGTTCAGAGGTCCGTATGGTAAAACAATGCTTGATCACTTTTAAACTTGGGACTTACATTGATGATGTTTGGTGTGATGTCATTCCCATGCATGCTGCCCACTTGTTACTTGGTAGACCATCGCAGTACTATCCTGATGTTATTCATCATGGTAAATTAAATCAATATTCTTTTGTTTTCCATGGGAAGAAATACATTTTCATCCCTTTGAATTTGAAAGATTTCACAATGATCAAATCAAGATGATAAAGTTTTGTAAGGAGGTTATGGGAAGTAAGACACAAAATTCAAAAAAGGCTGAGAGAGAAGAGGCATATAGTGAAAATAGCCAAATTAATGATGGCCTAATGGTGAGTGCCTGTTGTGAGAAAAAAAGAGTAGTTCATAATTTTTATGCGAGTGGAAAAGATGTACTACAAGTCTTACCCACTAAATTGCCTTGCATCCTTGTTCGATTTAGGCAAAATTGTTTATCTTTGACTAACCTTCACAACTCTTTGCCTAGTGTTTTTGTGTCTCTTTTGCAGGAATATGAAGATATTTTTGAAGAGGCACCTAAAGTATTACCACCTTTGAAGGATATTGATCATCAAATTGACTTGGTACCTGGGTCAACAATTCCAAATCGACTAGCTTATTGAAGCAATCCTAATGAGACAAAAGAGTTACAAAAGCAAGTGGATGAACTTTTGGTGAAAGGTCACATTCGTGAATGTTTAAGTCCTTGTGTGATGCTAGTAATTTTGGTGGCAAAGAATGATGGTACGTATAGAATGTGCGTCGATTGTCGACCATTTAACCAAATTACTATTAAGTATAGATATCCTATTCCAAGGCTTGATGATATGTTTGATGAGCTTTATGGTGCTTGTATCTTTACAAAGATTGATTTAAAAAATGGCTACCATCAAATTTAAAACGAAAGAGGGGGATGAATGGAAAACATCCTTTAAAGCTAAGTTCGGTTTATATGAATGGCTAGTCATGCCTTTTGGTTTGACTAATGTGCCTTGTACTTTAATGCATTTGATGAACCATGTTTTGAGACTTTATTTGGGTAAATATGTGATAGTATATTTTGATATACTAATTTACTCAACTTCTTTAGATGATCATGTTTTCCATGTTAAATCTATTTTGGACATTCTGAGAACTGAAAAGTTATTTTCCAAACTTGATAAATGCATTATTTGTTGTGATAAACTAATCTTTTTAGATTTTATAGTCCGTACTCAAGGTATTCATGTTGATGAGGACAAAGTAAAGGCAATTTGGGAGTGGCCCACTCTTAAATGAATTACCAAGGTGAGGTCATTCCATGGTTTAGCAAGTTTTATAGAGGTTTTGTGAAGCATTTCTCCACTATTATCTCTCCATTAACTAAGGTTATTAAAAAGACTGTGGGTTTTAAGTGGGGAAAAGCTCAGAAAAGGCTTTTCAAACCTTAAAGGATAAGTTATGTTCTGTTCCTATTCTTAAATTACCTGATTTTTCTAATACTTCTGAACTTGAATGTGATGCTTTAGGTATTAGAATTGGTGCCGTGTTGATACAAAAAAAAAGGCCAATTGCATATTTCAGTAAAAAATTCATTGGGGCGCAATTAAACTACTCAAATTACAAGAAGGAGTTGCTGGCATTAGTTCGAGCTTTACAAGTTTGGCAACATTACTTACTGCCAAATGAGTTCATTATCCATACGGTTCATGAATCCCTAAAATGGTTAAAGGGACAAGGTAAGTTGAGCAAGAGACACGCTCGTTTGGTAGAATTCATAGAGACATTTCCATATCTAAATAAGTATAAAACAAGTAGAGAATGTTGTTGATGCCTTATCTTGTAGACATTCCTTGATAACTACATTAAATGCTTAAGTCTTAGGGTTTGAACATATAAAATATTTATACTTAAATGATATTGATTTTGTAAATGATTTTTTTTCCAGTAGTGGGAATGATGACTTTAACAAGTTTTATCTTGTAGATGGGTTTCTTTTTCGCCTAAACAGGTTATGTGTTCCACAATGTTCCATGAAAGATTTATTAATTCGTGAGGCACATAGTGGAGGCTTAATGGGACACAGTGGTGTTTCCAAGACAACAGATATTTTACATTAACATTTTTATTGGCTGCATATGAAAAAGGACGTTGAAAAGGTATGTTTTAAATTTATTACTTGTAAACAAGCAAAATCTAAGGTAATGCCGGTTCCTTCTTCAGTAGATTGATCCATGGATTTCATTCTTGGTTTTCCATGAATAAAAAAGGTCGAGATAGTATCTTTTTTGTTGTTGACATGTTTTCAAAGATGGCTCACTTCATTCCTTGTCACAAAACGGATGATGCTACACATGTGGCTGACTTATTCTTTAAAGAGGTGGTGCTCCTACATGAGATATCTCGCACCATTATATCTGACAGAGACGTAAAGTTCCTAAGCCACTTTTGGAAAGTATTGTGGGGTAAGCTTGGTACTAAATTGTTATATTCTACTACATGTCACCCCCAAACTAATGGACAAACTGAGGTAGTTAATTAAGTTTTAGGTGCTTTACTACCAGCTATTGTGGGTAAGAACCTTAAAAATTGGAAGAATGTTTGCCATTTGTTGAGTTTGCATATAACTGATCTATTCACTCTACAACTTCCTATTCTCCATTTGAACTTGTTTATGGTTTTAATCTACTAACTGGACTTGATCTTGTGCCATTGCCTATAGAAAACATTTCTAGTTTAAATGGTGAGAAGAAAGCTGAATTGGTGAAATCCATGTATGAGAAAGCAAGACAACGAATCACCAAAACAAATGAAGCAAATTCCAACAAAGCTAACAAGGGGCGCAAGCAAATTATCTTTGAGCTCGATGACTGGGTTTGGGTCCATGTGCAAAAAGAATGATTTCCAACTAAATGCAAAACAAAATTGGACCCACAGGGTGATAGACCTTTTCAAGTACTCAAGCGCATTAATAATAGTGCATATAAAAACAGTATTCCTGGTGAGTATAATGTTAGTGCCACGTTTAATGTCGTTGACCTTTCTCCTTTTGATATTATAGATTTGAGGACGAATCTTTTTTTGGAAGGGGGAATGATACAAGCAACTCAATCCAATTCAAAGACCATAATAAAGTTGAGCTTAGTTTCCCTTAAGGCCCAACTACGAGATCCAAATCAAAGTAGCTAAAGAGAAAACTCAACTTATTCGTTCAAGACTTTATCACGAACAAAATTTGAGAAGAAAGTTGAAGCTTCAAGAAGATGGATTTCGGAGCAAGAATGAATTAGAAGGGACTAATTTTGTGTGTGGGTCTAAACTTTCAATCTATGATGACAAGCCCATATGGAAAATGTTAACAAACTTAGGCACTTCACTTCAAGGACCCTAATTGATCCCACAAGCCTAAACGTTTCATATTGGGTTTGAGTTTTAAGCTTAAATTTTATTATATATGAGCCTAATATTATATTCATCAGCTCTTATTATTTTATCATTATTTTATTCTGAATAGTTGATAATTAATAAGTATTCTAAGTTATTTAGGAATTTTATGTTAACAAGAAATTTTAGTTTAAAACTACTTCTTGTTTAGATTAAATTAGAGTTCTAGATTAAATTAGAGTTCTAGTATACTTAAGAGTTATATTTAGATTTATTTAGTTAGCCTATGTATAGGCCGTTGCATCGTACACAAATCAGAAAATTCATCATTATTCAACTTCTCTTTTGAGGTAATAAATTCTGTTTGATTTTTCTTTTTTCAAGAATTTCGCTTGAGTTTCTTTTAGAAGAATTTAAACAATCTTTTCCTTGACAAGTTTGCTTTCTTGGAGGGGAAATTAGAGCCGCTTGAAGGTGTTCTAGATTCTTCATATTTCCAAGGCTTCTTCGAACTTCTGCATACCACGTTCTATCTTTCCAT
Organism: Gossypium schwendimanii; assembly: GCA_013677275.1. NCBI lineage: Eukaryota > Viridiplantae > Streptophyta > Magnoliopsida > Malvales > Malvaceae > Gossypium > Gossypium schwendimanii. Next base: position 9,132 of record JABFAF010277948.1, on the reverse strand, counting down.
CTATCTTCTTTATTTTCTTCTTATTGTTCTAATCGTCGATTTATTATTCTATATTAATTATCTTAGTTAGTTATTTTAATTGTTTTATTTGACTTGGATTTGATTGCGTTTTAGGTTGTGTCAAAATCCAAGTTTCTTTCTGAACGTCTAAAGCCCTAAGTCAAATCCATGTAACTAACTGTGACCATGTGAAAAAAATCTTACACCTAAAATTTACAAGTCACACGCCGGGTGTGGCACAAGGCCGTGTGCACCTTAAAAAGCTTCCAAAACAAGGCAATTTCATCCAAAACTTAGGTACCAAGCCAAATCAAAATCAACCATTTTCATACTTTAAAAATACATTTAAATAAGCCTAAAACATGCCAAAACATTCAACCTAAGTGCCTAACCAATGTGTCCTCATTGACACCACAATTCAATTATCAACCTCAATTCACATGTCGCACCAAACTAATTTCCATTCAAGTTCAAAAGTTCATATATAAAACTCATGCCAAACTTACCATTTCTTCTTATTCATCCACATTCATTCATACCATGATTCAAACACTTACATAAGGTTTATATCAAATGACCAAAAGAACTTTATATGAACATATTCACACCAAGATTAAAGGCACATACACAAGCAAGCTAATACCAAGCTTAAGCATCTTTGCATCAATCTCATATGTAACACATGTAGTAAATATTCAAAACATATAAAAAAATGCCTATTACATGCCATATAACCCAAAGATAAACATATAAAAAAACTACCAAAAGATATCTGGATAATGTGATTCTTTGAGTTGATCCGATTACCTGATTCCACAAAATGTAATCTAGAAAGAAATAGAAGAAAAGACACGAGTAAGATTTAATAGAGCTTATTGAGTTCAATGGTTAAAACGATAAACTTACCATAAAAACATATAAATCACACAAACAAACTATAATCTTGTCAATCACAACCATTCAACAGGTGAGTCTTTATATCAATACTCATAATAAATAATCAATTCAATTATACTAGATCATTCAATATAAACTCATATTAACTTTTGAAATACTAGTTTTTCAATTCATACATCCCCTAATTGACCATAATTCATTATTATGGCCTAATTGAAACATAAAACCCCAAAATTTAACTTTCAAAGTTATTTAGTTAAGAGAAATCAATAATATGCAGCTTTATAAATTTTACGATTTAGTCCCTTTTAATTAATTAACTACCTAAACATTAAAATTTTTTAACCAAAATTTACTATGACACTAGTGAACTCATAAATATTAATTATTTAATATTTACGGACTGACAAAATAGAATTGTGGTCTTGAAACCACTATTTCTAACATTATTGGAAAACAGGCTGTTACAATATATCTGACACGAACTTCTCAAGATCGAATAAGCATGTGATGTATTAGTCGGAGCTCCATCAACTTGCTATTTGCAGCACCACCAGCAAGAATAATCTCAACCAACAAAGCATTATCACACTCTAATCCCAACTTCTTAAATCCTTTGTTCCATGCTAAATGAAGCCCTTCAAGCATGGCTCTTACTTCAACCTAAAATATTGTACCTTCTCCAATCGACATTGAAAAACAACATTGCCACAACCCAATAGCATCTCTAGTAACACCTCCAATAGAGGCACAAGCTCTTGAAGAGAACACAACACCATCAATATTAAGTTTAACATAACATTCTTTAGAAGGTGACCAATGTGAACCTATTACTTGAGGGAAGGAATGTGGAGATTCGAAATACGTTGATAAAACACTTTGCATTAAACTTGCACCTATATCCATTATTTCTTGAACACAACTGTGGGCATCTGAAAAAACAAACATATTCTAATTCTTCCAAAGTAGCTAACAATAATGAGAAATAAAGAATGCCAAATGATCCCATCGTTGGGATAAAAAGTAACATATTTTAAGTTCCAATGTAACCAATCCTCTAAAGGTAAAGAGAAAAAATGTACCTGGCTCTAAACTAGTACTAACCTCAACCAAACAGTCCTTGGAAAAGAGCAATCCCTTAACGCATTAATACTAGATTCAACCCCATATTCACATCTAGGGCAATGGCTATCTATGGTCATATGCCTTCTCAAATGTTCCGCGTTAGTCTGTAGCCTATTCTGTCATAGAAGCCATAGAAAGACTTTTACTCGTTGGGGCGTCTTGGCCTTCCAGCTTAGCTCCCACTGAGTAGTTGAGCCATTAGACTCAATCTGGTATAGATTTTTGTAAGTTTCCTTTAATGAAAACTTATCGCTCACCATCCATTTCCAAATCAGTTGATCCGACGCACTTGTCGATGATGAAGGAATCACAGCTGCAATACAAGCCATAATCGAGCTAGGAAGCCATCTCTTCAATCTAACCTAATCCAATCCTTTTGAAGCATCCACAACATCGCAAACAGGTAGTGTGTCAATTGGCTGACCTATACCAATATAGAAATATCTAAGTGGTCTATGTAATCTGAGCCAAATATTATTCCAGAAATTAGTCGTCCTACCATTACCAATAGACCAGAAGACATTATTGAGAGCCTCCTACCACGCCTTCGACAAAGACCTCCAAACATAAGAGCAATTATTCCTTGAGATAGAAACCGATTATATCCCATTAATCCTATACTTATTTGGTAACACTTGAACCCAAAATGCCTCTATATTTGCAAACAGCTGGTAACCTAGTTTGAGAAGAAATACTTTATTCTGATCAACTAAATTTTGTAGCCTAAGACCCCCTCCATCCACAGGATGACGGTAATTTTGCAAAGGCAAGTGTGCCGATTTATGATCCAACGAAATCAAATCCCAAATAAAATTTTTAGCTAGCTTCTCAATTTCCTAGCAAATAGAAACAGGCATATGAATTGTACCCATAAAATAATAGGGTATAACTAACAGAACAACCTTCTCTAACATAATTCTACCTACCAGAGAAAGCTTCTTCGCATCCTATCCATTAAGCTTTCTTCAAACTTTGTCCACAAAAAAATCAAAAGTTTCCCTTCCAACTCTCCCATGGAGCAAAGGCATGCCCAAATACATCCCCAAATTGTCCACATGCTCAAAACTAACTATGTTACAAATATCATTCATTATATCAACTGGAACATTAGGAGAAAAGAAGATCTAGGACTTACTCCTATTAACTTTTTGCCCCAAGAAATGGCAAAAAATATTCAGTAGGTCATTAAGTAAGTAAGTTTGCCCCCTTTCAGCCTCCCTGAATAAAAACAGATCAACTGCAAAGAATAGGTGTGTCAAATCTAGTTTTATCTTAGACAACCAAAGCAATTTCCACCTCCCTTGTTCCATGGATTCCTCAATTAGATGACCCAATTTCTCCATAAAAAGAATAAAAAAATATGGCCTCAACAGGTCACCCTGCCAAATTCCCTATGAAGGCCCAAAGTCCTCTGTAAGATTACCATTCCAAAGTACTTAGAGTGAAGAAGAAGATACGCAGTGAATAATGACCCTGACTAACAAACATGGAAACGTCGTCTCCACCAAAGTAACCTCTAGGAAATCCCATCAAATTTGGTTATAAGCCTTCTCCAAGTCTATCTTCATTGCTATCCCAAACCTCCTCCCCTTGAAATTTCTTAAAGAGTGAACTATTGTAACAACCCATTTTTAGTAGTGTCGAAAACAATGGTTTCTGGACCATAATTCTGACAAGTGAGTAAATATTTTAATGTTTATTTAATTTCTATAGGGTTATTTTAAGTTCGTATCAAATTTTTGTTAAGAAATTTTAAAGTTTAAATGGTTAATTAGGTAAAAATGACCAAACCGTAAAAGATGCAAAAGAAGGTTTCTATTAATTAAATGTATTAAATGGCCTTAGAAATATAAATCAATGGATATTGATAGTAATTATCCCATATATAAATATGATGGACAATGATGGACATGATTTAATTATTTTATAAGTTTATTAACTAAGGGTAAAGTAGTAATTTAATAAATAAGTGCTTAAAAAAGAAAGAATTAGCTATCATCTTTCTCAATTTTAATTTTCTTTTGTTGAAACCTCCATTTTTAAGCTAAGAAATCTTTATCCAAGCTTCCTTTGATGCATGGTATGATTTTGATCCTTGTTTTTAGTGATTTTTATATTTTTGAACTCGTTGTAGCTGAGTTTAGTTATCCTGGAGGTTAATTTGCAAAACTGTTAAAGGTTGAGAGAATTGCCATGAACGAATTTGATGTGTTTGTGAATTTAATTGATAGATAATTAAATTTGGTTGTTAAATGAACATGTTTTGTTAAGTGATTTTTAGTGAATTTAGGGTTTAAGGATTAATTTGTTTAAATGGTAAATTTCATGTATATTTGGTGAAATAAGGAAAAATGTGGGTTGATATAGGTATAAGGAAAAATTGGCTAACATGAGTTTCAATTAAAAATGGTTGAATTTCATGTTTCAGGATTAGGGACTAAATTGGACAAAGGGTAAAATATTAGGGGTAATTTCATAATTTTACATTAAAATGAGTTATGAATTAGAATTAATTATTTTTGACTATTTGAAATACTTAATTGAGTTAAATTACTATTTAGATTAAGAAAAGAATCAAACGGACTTGAATCGAGGGAAAGTAAAAGTTTCAAATTAGATTTCGACTTAGCTGTAACAACCGTGGTGATTGAAGTAAGTTCTTATATTGGTTAATCATGTCAATTTATATTTTAAATGAATAATTGAGTAATGTTTTTTGTATAACTTAAATTGATTATAAGTTATTAACTAGTATTTTAGACTAAATTGAAATGATAGTATCATTGGTGGTTACATGTGGAAAATGTGAACTTTATGGATTTATATATTTGAAATTGTGTAATGGAAAGAAGTTAAGGAATTCAACATGGAATATGTCCCGTTTGAACCTTACGAATGCTTAGGATACAAATGACATGTTATTAGGGATTGTATGGTTTTGGGTGCTGGTCTTGGATGTCTTATCGATGGCTGAGGTTCTACATTTGTTGCGGATTCTCCACAGTTCATGTGAGTAGCATCATCTAGCTAACCTCCCGACCCACAACTCGTATGAGCAGGCCCATTTCACAGCTTGTGTGAACATTATTGAAAATGATACAGTTATATGAAAAGGTATACTATGTGTGAGTATTCCCGAGTATCCAACGTAATTCTATATGGTTCAATGGGTGAATAAAGGCTAATGGAAATGTATGAATACAAATTGATGGTTGTTAATGGTATTATGAAATGGAAAATGTTGTATTTACAAATGAATGGAAAGGGTTAATAATCAAACATGTGAGAAAAGATGAATTATTGGAATTTAATTCATGATATATGCCATGTTTCTTTGATGATATATTTTTAAGTTATCTACTAACTATGTGGATTGTTGTGAATAGGAAAGTAAAGCATCTATATGATTTAATAAGCATGGTTTAATGATTTAATGTTGATGTCCAGTAAGTTTGAGTTTGTCTTATATGAGCTTACTAAGCACTAGTTGTTTAAATAGCTTTCTCTCTGTTTTGTAGATCATCAGAAGCTCGATAGGTGTATAGGGTTTTTAGTTACCTTGGATATGGTTATGAATGGCATGTATAGGGTTTATATATAATAGATGTTGTGAATATGTTATTTGGCCAACTTGGTGTGGTTATGCCTTTTGAGTATATGTTAGTTTGAACTTATCGTGCTTAGTAAGAATGTGTCTTTTGGTCACTTTGAGTGAAATGTAAATATATGACTTGAGATATGTTTATATGAGGTTGAAATGGTTGAAAAGTTTGTGGTTGTGGTAATATATGTTTAGGTTATAATGTGATTTTGAGCTGATATGAACTAAGTTGCCTTTGAATGGCATATTGGTTAGAACTTATAGGTTGATTGGTTTGGTATGTTTTGGGTGTGTTTAGAGAGTGTTTTGGTTAATTGAATGCATGTATAAATGGTGTATCTTGTTGGGCAAGGATAAGTATTGTAATGACTTGTTTTAGAGGCTAAATTTGGAGCACACGACCTGGGACACGGGCTGTCACACGGTCGTGTGCCACACACGGTCACCTCACACGGCCATGTGTCTCAAAACAATTTGTTACATGATTTGGCACACGACCCATGTGATCCTATTTCGAATACTCACACGAGCAGACACAAGGGATGGGACACGATCGTGTGTCCCTACTTCGAATGTCCACACGGTCTGGGCTATGTCACATGGCCGTGTGACCCCTGTTTCCCAATTATTAATGTTTTTTTCAAAATATTTTTATTTGTTTCAAATTGAACCCTGATTGTTTTTAAATTGGTTTTAGGGCACCGATGGCTCAATATAAGGCCTAAGTGTGTATGTTTGCTATGGCTGTATGAGTTATTGGAAATTAATACAAAGTTGAATTGTTATCCTGTTTTGAAGGTAAATGTTTTGTTTTCTACAGTAATACTCCATAACTCTAATCTAACTACAGAGACGAGTTAAGGATGTTACAACTACCTCCTGTGCAATAATAATATTGTCTATGATACTATTCCCCATCACAAAGTTGGCTTGAATAGGACTAATAAAGTGCCCCATTAACAGCTGTAATCTATTAACCACTGTTTTAGTAATGATAATATAAAACACTGTGTATATACTGATCAGGCGAAACTGTCTAATCCTTTTGGGTCCAGGAACCTTTGGGATTAACAGTAGAAAAGTTCTATTAAGATTAGGATCCATCATATGACCATCCAAAACTCGACGAACCATGGAACAAACTGAAGAACCTACCACATCCCAATGAAACTAATAAAAATTTGCATGATAGCCATCTACTCTAGGTGCTTTAAGAGGGGCCATTCCAAACACGACATTATATATTTCATTGTCTGAAATAGTCAATTCAAGAGCATTCTTATCCAGTAACGACAGGTTTGGAAACCAACCTCTACAAAGGTAGTACCCATCAAATAAATAATCTGTAGAAAAAAGATCAGTGAAAAACCCCACTGCATGATGTTTCAAAATATCATCATCAAAACACCACACATTATCTTCAATTTTAAGACCCTTAATTCGATTGCACCTCCGTCTAGTCAAAGTACGACTGTAGAAATACTTCGTATTACGATCCCCACTAACAAGCCACGTTGCACGAGATTTCTAAAACCACAAAATCTCATCATGTTTTAGAACCTTATCAATTTCCTGTCGAAGCTCCAACTCTCATCTACAAATTTTGTCAAAACCTCTCAACTCCAGAATACGTTGAATGCGTTTAAGTTCGGTAGTGAGTTGCCTTTTACATTTGAAGATATTCCCATAAACTCTCTAGTTCCAATCCATAATGATAAACTGAAACCTCTCCAAGTTCTCCACTACCGAAGCCTCACCTTTCCAGTTATTTCGAACTAATGACTAAAAATCTCTGAAGCATAGTTATCCAAGCATTGAAAGGGATGACTACCGTTATTGGGTTTTAAATTCAAAGTCACTAGAATGGGTTTATAATCAGATTTAAGATGGTGGAGATTTCTCACCCTATAATTAGGAAAAGTAGCATCTTAGTCCTCATTACAAATCGCCCTATCTAGTCATTGAGATAAACCCTCTCTACTCTAGGTAAAATTAGAACCAACACAACCTAAATCCCGAAGTCTATTATTGAAAATTTTTTTTGAAACTAACTACATCCTCTACGTATAGTCATTGATCCTCCTAATTACTCTAAAGCATCTAATATAGAATTAAAGTCATCCACAACCAGCCATGGCCCCTCAGTACTCAATGCGATAGAGCTTAAATAATCCTATAACAACCTCCTAGAAGATAATTGGGGACTCGCATAAACCGCCGATTTGAGAAAAATTAGTTTAACCAAGATTGTCACGGACTCTCATAGTCACAACCTGAGGGTGTAGAGCCATAATATCGACTAAAATAGTGTCCTTCCAGAGAATCCAAACCCCTCTAGAAAATCCCATAACTTCTATCCAAAAAGAATTAGGAAACCCCAACTTACCAATGATCCCATCCGCTCGAACTCCACTGATCTGAGTCTCAAATAAATAGAAAACATCCTAATTAAATTCACGCCTATATTCAACAATAATTTTATGGAAACAAGGATGCCCCATTCTTTGACTATTCCAAAAAATAATTTTTGAATCCATAAATAGTAACAATAACCCTAAGCACCAAAACACACCTATCAGTGACATTAAACAAATTAGGAAGAAGTAACCACATTACCTCCACAATCCAGATCCATCTTCTTATTGCACGATGCCAAATGTTCATCATGAGCAGTATGCATAAACGCACTATCAATAGCCTCAACAATTTCCTCTATAGCCACTCCTATCTCCACAGACTTATCCCCTGAATCTCTTAAAGAAATGTCTAATGGCTTACGTCACTGGAACCGCATATTAGATGCTAAGGAAGTCTCTGGGTCAAATTCACCCAAACCAAGCCTACCAAAAATAAATGATCTATTCTCCTTACCCTTAGGCCCCTTTATGTTACCACCAACCAAGACTCAAAACTGGTTCAAAGTTGCTGCTCAATATATCATCATTTCCAACAACCAAATGTTGAAATAAAAGTTTGGATTCTTTAGTTTCGATGATAAGGGAATAAAAAGCTTGAAATGTAATGGTGACCATATCGTATGATGTGTCAAGTGAGGGGCTTGAGTGACAATGAATGTAGTATTTAATAACTTAAGGTAAGTGATGAGTAATCGTTTTGGTTGATGAGAGATGATGCGAGAGAAGTTAATAAGTATGGGCTGAAGTATAATGTAAGGCAATGTGTGGGAGATAACAGAAAAGAATAATAATTTTTTTATTAAAAAGTATCTAAAAATTATTAAAAATTACAAAGATATTATAAAAAATAAAAAAGAAAATATTTATAAATTATTAAAATATTTTAAAAAATACTACTTATTTTATAAATTTTATCAATCTATTTTTTTTTTATAGTTTTTAAAAGGAATAAATACCAAAACCATACATGAACTATGGGTTAATGTGCAATTGTATACATGAACTTTGATTTTGTGAAATTTCATACATAAAATTTTGATTTGATCCAATTCTTGTAAATTATTAACACAATTATTGATATAACATCATTTT
>JABFAF010277915.1:0-12050 GCA_013677275.1 Gossypium schwendimanii | reverse complement strand
AAACCCCTTCCTCATCCCTCTCAAACGTCTGGCCTTTGGGTCTTCTTAGCGTCGCCATAGCGCCACTGCAGACGGTGGCCGGCGTTGCGCAAAATGGGCATTCCAGTCCCCGTTTTAAGACCCAATCGAAGGCTAGGTTCGTTTGGCCCGAAAATCAAGAGGAAAGACCCCCTAACTCGACCTTTTAGGGCCGATTTCACCGATGGGCAGACCCCGACGGTGGCGCAACTGAATGACGAATCGGGTAAATCTTCCTCCTTTTCTTTTATTTATTACTTTTATTTATATATATATGCGTAAACGAAAATAAAAGAGAATAAAAAAAAAGATCTACAACACTGAAAAGAAAAGAAAGAAAAAAAATCACCTTGAATCTGTTTTTGCTTTTTATTTCTTTCTACTAATTTTTTTTTATAAAAATTGGAAGAACCCATATTACATTTCTGTTTTGGCTTTTTATAGCCTATTTTTGCTGCTCTTTTCTTTATTGATTGCAGGTACTCAATGGGCGTGGCAGTGGTGGTGGACGTGTGATGGGACGGTGGCTTTGGGCTAAGGCGGCAGCATAGCAAGTAGACGACCCTAGATGCGGCGCACCTAGGGTTAGGGTTACTTTTTTTTTTTGTTTTCTGATTTGGGCTATTTGGGTAGTTGGGTTATTGGGCCTTTAGGGCTATTGGGCCAACTTTGTAATTGGGCTCGGGGTTTTAATTTTTGTTTAGGGTCTATTTTTGTTTTTTTGGGCCCGGGCAAAAATGGGCCACTATAACTGCCTCTCTTTGCTCATTGTCGTGTAACGGGAATGGAGCAAAGACTTCAAAAATGACCAATTTTGCCTGGTCTCATCAGATCTTGACTTGTTTTGGTGCTTTTCTTCTTCAAGTAGCCTCATTCCAGCCCACCATGCCTTGTTGCTTCAATCCTCTTTACTGTACTTCAGAGAGATCTGACTTGTAGCTTCAATCTTCTTCGCAGTAACTTCAAAGGGATAAGGTTCGTGGTTTTAGTCTATTCCACTATAACTTCAGGGATATAAGACTTGTTGTGGTAGATTTAATCCGACCTACTACAACTTCAGAGGTATAAGATTCGTAGTTTTAATCCGCTCCATTGCAGCTTCAGAGAGATAAGATTAGTTTCTTCTGTCTGCTTCACTACTGCTTAAGAAGATAAGACTTGATGCGATCTGCTCTACTGTAACTTCAGAGAGATAAGATTTGTAATCTTCAACCTACTCCACTGCTACTCAGGGAGATAAGGCTGGTGGCTTAAATCTGCTTCCTACTACCTTAGGAAGATAAGATTCGCCGTCTTCGATCTGCTCCATTACTGCTTAGGGAGATAAGATCTACCATATTCGATCTACTCCACTACTGCTTAGGGAGATAAGATCTACCATCTTCGATCTGCTCCACTACTGCTTAAGATCTGATATGATGACTTCAATCCATCCCCACTGTAACTTCAGGGGTATGGGTAACTTTATTGATCTGTTCTCTGGAGAACATGACCTGTAAGATCTATTTCATGTACCTATTTATGCCTATTGTTTAGAATATTATGATCGGAATGAATCAAAATTTCCTAACTAGATACGTATGAATGATATTTGCATGAATGCAGAACGTCATGAGAATGATCCCTTTTTAATGTTTGGGTTGTCATTCATAATGCCTTCTTGTTTAGTCGGTATCTTTAACAGAAAAACCAAAGGGATAGTCGCAATTTAGACTATTCTTTCTCAAATGCTTTTAACCCCTAGGTTTGGTTAGTTCTAAACAATAGCCCTGCTTCGGGTCCTCGTACTATTTAGAAACTTCCAGAGTAATATGTAGAACTTCTTCTGCTCGAATATTATCAGTCCAGTAATCGTTATTTCAATGAAAAATGCTTGAAAAAGATTATCAAAATGGACAAGATGGAATCAAAGCTCAAAATAAATGAATCAGTTAAGATAGCAAATTTTGCTAGAATAAGAATAAATTAATCAATATGGCGTATTTTGTCAAAAATATTAAAAAAAGAATAAAATTGGAATATGTGCCCTAGATATCGTAGCATGAGCTTCTCTGCCCCAAACTTCTTGAGGACCCTTTTGAATCTGATATGTGTTTAGAAGTCCTAGAAGACTTTGTTGATGCCTCAAGACGTAGCATCTCCCCTTCTTGCTAATTCAGAGAGGACAAGGCTACCGCATGCCCCACATTCAATCAAAATTTGAATAACCCATTCCTGGGATTTCAATTCAAAACCCCTTTGGTCTCAAGGCTCCCTTTGCGGGTTTTCGCCTTGGCCTCTCCCTTTTTTTTTAGGAGAAATACTTCTTGACTGAATCTGAATTCACAAGATTAGGCAAGTTCTTGCCATCCATCTAGGTCAAAATCAACGCCCCTCCAGAAAATGTTTTCTTTACCACATAAGGTCCTTCCCAATTTGGCATCCACTTTCCTCTAAAGTCTTTTTGTATGGAGAGGATTTTTTTCAATACCAAGTCTCTTTCGTGAAATTCCCTGGGGTGAACCTTTTTGTTGTACGCTCGCATCATTCTCTTTTGGTACATTTGACCATAACGTATAACTCGTAACCTCTTTTTTTAGATCAAATTCAGTTGATCATATCGGGACTGAATCCATTCTGCTTCATCTAGTTTCAGTTCTGATAAAACTCGAAGGGAAGGAATCTCTACTTCAATGGGCAAAACTGCCTCCATTCCATACACCAATGAGAAAAGTGTTGCCCTGATAGAGGTTTCGATAGACGTTTGATAGGCGAAAAGGGCAAATGGTAACTTCTCATGCCAATCCTTATAAGTTTCAGTCATTTTTTCTACAATCTTCTTGATGTTTTTATTGGCCGCTTCTACCGTACCATTCATTTTTGGGTGATATGGCGATAAGTTATGGTGTTTGATCTTGAATTGATTACAGACTTCCACTATCGTGCTGTTGTTCAAGTTCAATGTATTGTCGAATATAATCATTTCTGGCATCCCGTACCGACATATGATCTCCTTTTTTAGGAATCTGCTAACTGCTGACTTTGTAACATTGGCATAAGAAGTGGCCTCTACCCACTTAGTAAAGTAGTCAATAACTACGAATATGAACTAATGCCCATTTGAAGCTTTTGACGAGATCGACCCAATGACATCCATGCCCCATATAGAAAAAGGCCATGGAGAAGTCATGACATGAAGAGGAGAAAGGGGCAGTGAATCTTATCTCCATAAATTTGGCACTTATGGCATTTCTTGGCATATTTGATGCAATCTCCTTCCATGGTGGACCAGTAATATTCGAATCTCATGATCTGCTTAGCCATCGTGAAACCATTAGCATGCGTTCCACAAACTCTCTCATGGACCTCCTCCAAGATTTATCTGGCCTCTACAGCGTCTACGCATCTTAGCAGCACTTGATCTTTTCCTCTTCTATATAAGATTTCTCCATCTAAGACATAATCATTGGCTAGCCTTCTAAATGTCTTCTTTTTATTCTCAATTGCCTGGCCGGAATACTCGCGATTCTTTACATATCGCAGTATGTCGTGATACTAGGGGTGATGATCCTTTTCTTCTCCATCGTCAATGTTATAACAATGAGCTAGAGTCTCATAAATGTTCATCTGGATAGGCTTCACATCCTCCTGTTTATTTATCTTGATCATAGAGGCTAATGTAGCCAACGCGTCTGCCATCTGATTTTCATCCCGTGGGAAATAACAGAAGGTAATGTCATAAAACTCCTCAAATAATTCCAGGACCAGCTTTGGATAATTAATTAACTTGGAGTCTCTTGTTTCCCATTCGCCTTTGAGCTGATAAATTACCAATGCAGAATCCCCATACACCTCCAACACTTTGATTTTGCGTTCAATAGCTGCTTGAATTCCTATGATGCATGCTTCATACTCCGCCATGTTATTTGTGCAATCAAAATCTAATTTGCCAGTGAATGGGTAATGATCACCTTCAGGAGATACCAAGACTGCCTCAATCCCATTGCCGACAGCATTCGAAGCTTCGTCAAAGTTTAGCTTCCAAAGACTGTATTTTAGAAAGTCTTTTTCTGTGGTTACAATATACATCAAATCCTCATTCGGGAAATCAAAGTTTAATGGCTCATAATCTTCCAGTGCACTACTGGCCAGAAAGTCTGCTATTACACTCTCTTTTACTACTTTCTAATTCACATAGACTATATCAAATTTAGACAACAACATTTGCCATCGGACCATTCTTCCGTTCAGAGCAGTTGACTCCATCATATATTTCAGAGGGTCCAGTTTAGAGATTAACTAGGCTGTATGGTACAACATGTATTGTCTTAATCTTCGGGTTGTCCAGATTAGGGTGCAACACAACTTCCCAATTGGCGAATATCTTGTCTCGCATTCAGTGAACTTCTTACTGAGATAGTAGATCACTCTTTCTTTTTATCCTGACTCATCATGTTGGCCAAGCACACATCCCATGAAATTTTCAAATATTGCTAAATACAGTATCAATGGCTTGTCTGGGCAATGTGGCATTAGTACCGGGATGTTGGATAAGTAATATTTGACTTTCTCAATAGTTTTCTGACATTCTTCATTCTATACACCTGGGTTGTGTTTCTTAAGGAGACGAAATATAGGGTCACATTTCTCAGTTAACTGTGAAATGAACCACTCGATGTAATTTAGTCTCCCTAGAAAACCTCGAACTTCTTTTTGAGTACGCGGCGGGGGTAGTTCTTGTATAGCCTTTACTTTTTCTGGATCGATCTTAATTCCTCTTTCACTGACCACGAATCCCAGTAATTTTCCTTATCTGGCCCCGAAGGTGCATTTCGCTGGATTTAGCTTTAGCTGAAATTTTTTTTAACCTTGTGAACAATTTTCTAAGGACTTGCACATGTTCCCTTTCTGTTCTAGACTTTGCAATCATGTCATCGACATAAACTTCTATCTCTTTATGCATCATATCATGGAACAACGTTACCATGGCTCTCTGATACATTGCCTCTATATTTTTTAGCCTAAACGGCATCACTTTGTAGCAGAAAGTTCCCCACATCGTTATGAAGGTGGTCTTCTCCGTGTCTTCAGGATGCATCCTAATTTTGTTGTACCAGAAAAAACCATCCATGAAGGAGAACAGTGAGTAACCGGCCGTGTTGTCCATTAAAGTATCAAATGGGGTAACGGAAAATTATCCTTGGGACTAGCTCTGTTCAAATCTCTATAGTCCATACACATTCGCACTTTCCCATCTTTCTTAGGAATAGGGACTATGTTGGCCACCCATTCTGAATACTTAACCACCTGTAAAAAGCTAGCATCAAATTGCTTATTAACTTTTTCTTTTATTTTCAACAAGACATAAGGTCTCATCCTTCAGAGTTTTTACTGAACTGGTTTACATTCTTTCTTTATGGGGAGTCGGTGTACCACTATATCAGTGTTTACATTCTTGATAGGACCATGCAAAGAAATCCTTGAATTCTTGGAGCAACTCAATGAGATCTCGCTTCGTCTCTGCGTCAATACAAGCTCCGATTTTCACTTCTTTTCCCTCTCCTAAGCTCACAACTTCGACCGACTCTTTATAAAGTAGGATTTGTTTTTCTTCTGTTCTATCATTCTTAACAAATCAGGAGATAGGTTACAGTCTCGATCATCTTCAAAATCCTGAGCATCCTCTATACCCATGTCTTGCTCAAAAGGAAACTTTAAGTCAGTAACAGTGTCGCTCACATCATTAATATCTAAGGACCAGTTATTGAGGTGAAAGGAAATTCAAAGGAAAAGAATCTAAGAATAATTGTATGCACAGTATGTTTATGAATGGAATGGAAAGAATAAAAGAATATTTGCTCAAAATGAGACTGAATGATATATTTTATTGAAATAAGACTTTAGACATATGTCTTTTACAAAAGATTCTTGTTGCTCCCAGGCTTAGAGTAATAAGCGTGTTCTGAATATTACTCTGAATTGACTTTAAAAGTTACAGGGATCTCTTCAACAGTCTAATTATTTAGAACGCTTCTCGGCTCGTAAGGGCGAATGCGTGACGAATTCTTTTCTTTCATCTCTTCTTCGCATATTGCATTGATACTCAAATCCCTAACATTTTTTCTGTAAGTCTCTTTCTCGATATCATCCGTTCAGAATGAACAGTTCCTCCTGATACGAAGGTTCTGGATATGTGAGGGATAATCATGGGCCCCCATTTAATCTCTTCTCCATCCAAACGCGCTTTTCTCCCTTCCCCCTTCCTCTACAACTCTTTCTTCTTTTGCTTTGCGTTTGGCTTATTCCCTAAGTCGAAGCGGTCTCATTTGTCCATTAATCTGGGTACTTCTACCCTCCCTTGGAGGTATTTTTCGAGTCCTTTTCCAGGTAGAGCCCCTTTTTCAGCCATCATTTGTAGGCCCATCCTCGTTGTTTTGGATATTCTGGGTGTAAGGATCTTACTTCCTTCAACAATGAAGGTTGCATTTACAAATTCCAGAGATCAGAATAAACATTTAATTGCCTCTTCTTCTGTCTCAATATACGGTGCGTCGCTCGTTACAGTCGCGATGATGTCCTCCTCTGCATTAATCGTCACTAGCCGGCCCTCTGTTACCAACTTTAACTTTTGATGTAGCGATGAGGGTACTGCTCCTGCTGAATGAATCCAAGGCCTTCCTAACAAGTAATTGTAAGAAGGCTTGATGTCTATTACCAAGAAATCTACCTCGTACGTGCTTAGGCTAATTAAAAGGGGTATTTCAATTCTTCTCATTACTCTTCTTTCATTACCATCGAACCCCCTTACTATGTTCTGGCACGTTTTCATATGTGAGCTGTCCACGGTTAACCTATTCAGGGTGGATAAAGGTAAGACGTTTAGGGCTGATCCATTATCAATTAATACTCCCGGCAACGTGTACCCCTTGCAACGGGTTGTAATGTGCAAAGCTTTGGTCGATCACATGCCTTCCTGTAATATTTCATCATCGTTAAAGAAAATAAAGTTATCAGCTCTTATGTTACCAACCAGTCGGTCTAACTTGTTCACAGAGATGTCATCAGCAATATAAGTTTTATTTAATACTTTCATTAACGCGCTGCGATGTGCCTCTAAGCTTAAGAGTAATGCTAGTACTGAAACACAAACTGGTAGTTTATGTAACTGCTCTACGACACTGTATTCACAGTGTTTTAAAAATATAAGAAACTCTCTAGCTTTATTCTCCGTTACTGGCTCGTTGATAGGTGATTTGATTCGGACCGCCTTTTCTTTCTTCTGTTCGACCACCACGACTTTTCCTTTTACAGGCTCTATTTTTGAAATGGCTGGATAGTAACGCTTTCCACTATGTGTGTAGAAGTCATCATCATTGCTCTCATTTGAAGCATTTATCGGGTTTCTTTCTCCTAGAGTTGTCACATTACAGTCATAATTCCAAGGAATCCTTTTGTTATCCTTATAGGAAAAGGGTACAGGTTTTTGGATTATGATTTTTGGTGGCATTTGTATCCCTGCGTTATTGTTCCTTGGCTGTGAAATAATCACTACTGGGTGATTGACCTTCTGGAACCTTTCTACAGGTCCCTTTTCTGAAGAGCAGGCCTCTTTCTTTTCAAATCCCTTGATCTCTTCATAAAACTCTATTTCCTTATTATTCATTAGATTTTGTACCATGGTCCTAAACTCTGCACATTCCTGGATATTATGACCCTCCTTGGCATGGAACTCACAGTATGCTCCTACCCCTTTATGTCTTTCATCTAAATTTCGTGTGATTAGACCCCTACATTTCATCTATTCCTAAACACATTTCATTGGGGTTTTTACTTCCATCACGTCTACCTTAATTCTCTTACCTCCACCCTCAGCTACCGCGTTTACTCATTTGTCAGAATGATTAGGTAACGGGTTTCCTGCTACGTTAGGTCTAGAGGGGTCATCGAGCTTTATGATACCCATTTTAATGAGTCTTTCGACCAACTTCTTGAACGCTATGCAATTTTCAATTGAATGCCTGGTTATCCCTGCATGGTATTCGCACTAGGCGTCTGTGTCATGCCACTTAGGGAACAGGGGTTATATGAGTGTCAGATAAGAAAGGGCTACCACATGTGCATCAAACAGATTTTGATACAGCTCCCTATAAGTTATCAGAATAGGCGTAAACCGGGGTTTCTCTGGCCTCGAATTAGGCTCCCGCCTTGGGGGGACTTGATGACTAGTTGTTACCGTTCTCTATGGGCTAACGGTAATTGGCTTTGAATATCCCTTGTTGTATGCACTCACATTGTTCACCTCGCATTCTTTCTTCCTCGAGGCCGATCGTCTAGAGTTTTCCCCTGCATCTATTTTACCACTTCTTACCTCATTTTTGATCATTTCACCAGTCATCACTATGTCTGAGAAGCTCTTAGTGGCACTCCCCAACATATGGCTGATGAACGAGACCTTTAAAGTATTGATGAAAAGTATTGTGGTTTTTTTTTTCTAGAAGGGGCGGCTAGACTTGGGTCGCCACATCTCTCCATCTCTGGGCAAACTGTCTGAAGCTTTCATTTTGTTTCTTCTCCATATTTTGTAACGTGATACTATCGGGCGTCATGTGCGCTACATGGCTATATTGTCTCATGAAAGCTTGTGCCAAATCTTTCCATAAACTAATTTGAGAACGACTCAGCTGGTTATACCATTTGGCTGCTGCTCTGATCAAACTATCCTGGAAACAGTGAATTAATAATTGATCATTGTCAATATATCCCGTCATCCTCTGACAAAACATGGTGATATGGGCTTCAGGATAGCTAGTCCCGTTATACTTCTCAAATTCTGGCATTTTAAACTTAGGCGGGTGAACTAAGTCAGGGACCAAACTCAGGTGTTTGGCATTGATCTTGCAATGGTAATCAGCACTTTCCATTACTATGAACTTTTCCTCTAGCCACCTACACCTATCTTCAAGTTGCTTCGGTAGATCCACCATTGCCTTTTCTACTTATGCTACGTTGTCCAGATTAGAAATAACGGGGTTGGTCGGATTATCTCCCAGATTAGAACCCGAGCCTGTTTAAAAATTCATAGGTATTATGGCACCAGCTTGGTATTGAGGCCTAATAGTGACAGGTACTCTCTGCGGTACATCTCTGGTTGTGTTTGGGTACTCATCGGAGTGAAACCTGGAGGATAAGCAGAATCTTCATGATCAACTCCAGAATCAATTACTGGGCTTTTTCCTTTATCATTCGCTCCAGCCAATAATTGCGATAGTTGGTTCATCATAACATTCTAGGATTCTAGCATGTCTTGTCGAATTTTGTCCAATCGTTCCTGCATTTTATTCTGCATTTCCTTTTGCAATTGTTCCAGCTTTTCTAACCTCTGATCTATTACTTTTGTTTGACGACGAGTACTGTAATGATATTTGATTAATGGGTTTTTGTCGGTTTCTAAGGTAACTGTCATATTTTAAATTATTAGGGTTTTTTTATTATACTTGATGCATAATATGATGCAGATGAATGAATGCAAAAAGGTATTGACTCTGATTCAATTTCATTAGAAAAAAATTACTAGAAAAGAAATTTCTTTACATAAAATAGATTACAAATACGGCTTTGCCCTTATACTCAAAGCCTTGACCTTCTTCAAAAGCCAAGCTAATTCTCGGCATCGGTCTAATTTTGACTCATACTTCAAACTTAATACATCAGCTTGAACTGTTAGGGTTTGTAGATGATCAGCTACTTCGCGTACTTGAGCCACCGCCTCACCCATAATATAGTCTCTTTCTCTAGTATGATCTTGAGATGGATGGAACTGCTCTTGCCATTGTTCATTACTTCTCTCAAGAAGCTCTATTCAGAGTTCACTGTTTTATAGCGCGTCTTCGAGCTCTCCTACCTGTTCTTTCAATTCTTCGATTTTGCCTAAGCTTACCTTTAATTCAATCGTAGAATTACGGCTACGGTGCTGAGGAAGTGACTTTTCTAACTTAGTTACTCGAGCTTTCAATCCCATCTTTTTGTTTTGGCACTCCAATAGACTCTTTTCCAAAGTAACTTCTCGAGCTCGAGCATCTTGGAACTTATTTCCCATTAATCAGCTTTAATCTTTTCCTCCTAGATTTTCTGTCGCCATTGCTCCGACGTCTTTCCCAAATCGGCTGTTCTTATTGACCTACGCAACTTCTTGTAATCCATCTTCAAGCTGTCCAAGTCTTTATCAGCCTTATTTTTTTCCTTTTCTCCATTTGTCAGTATCTAAAATTTGAACATCGACATCCAGTCCTAGTTGTATTTTTTTCCTCTTCTAATTGCTCTATTTTCTTTCCCAACTCCAAATTTCTTTTTTTTCAAAATCATGCTTTATGATTTCTATCTTAGATGAGACCACTTGCAAATACTCCCCTACCGATCGAACATCTTCTTCCCCCAGCCTGGGGATATTGTCATTGACCCTCTTACTCCACCACTCATTATATTCGGAGGTCACCATCGATTCAACGGCAAGTCTCTTCATCCGGTGGATTTGTTTCCATGCATTGGTCACTTCTCGAGTCTTCTTCTTGTAACCATCATCTTTAAATGAAAACTCACTCTGGGCCAACCCTTAGACTGTAGGAACGAACTGTCTTGACCTATACTGTTTTAGTACCAACAACGGCGCATAGCCAACAGCTCTCCATATCCCGAGTAAAGGGACCCAGTCGAAGTCCCCACATCGATACAAGATCTCATCGGGCACTAACCACGGGGCTTTCCATTCAACATCTTCGTCTTTGAGATTTTGAAGAATTGCCATCCACTTTTCCATGGTAATGTTGTCACGTCTCGGTGTCACTACTAGTTCTTTTAATGGGGAATAGTTTTCAGAAAATATCCGATAGGAAACTTTATCCACTTTTCAGAAATGACTATAGAACCAAACTAGTAACAACTGTGCACATCCAATAAATCTTCCCTCACTCGTGCTTTGGCACGCTCTCAAAGATCTAAATGTCTCGACCAAAATTACTGGGACAGGTATGACTTCCTTGTCCAGTCGATCAAACAAATCCGTAACCGCTTCATCAACGATCCCAGTGCTCTAGGAAAAATCATCAGCCCATAAATGCTCAAAGCAAAAACATCGACCTTCTTCTTAGTATCAGGATGTGCTAAAATCAAATCACGCAGACTCTTCCAGGAGATACATTTGCTATCTCCCTTCTGTTTGACCCGGGCTGAAACCCATTGCTCACTCATTGCTAAGATGTTCATTAACTTCTTTACAAAAGCCGGGACGTTGACGGCTTTAGAATAGACCTTATTTACTTGAATCCTTGGACAACGTAGCAGAGCCGTATATTCTTCTATGGTAGGTACCAAGTCTACCTCCCCAAAAGTGAAGCAGCTATAAGTAGAATTCCAAAACTGGGCCAAAGCTCGAAACAAATGCTCGTCCACCTTAATATCCAACAAATAGGTCAAATTACCGTAATTATAGTAAAATAACTGCTTGGTTTCAAGTTGTCACCCTTAATTATATGTCAAATTACCATAATTATAGTAAAATAACTGCTTGGTTTCAAATTACCTTAATATCCCTCCGTCAAGCTGTCACCCTTTTCAAGTTGCATTTTTTTTAGCACACCCAGACAACCGCATTATTTTTCACTTCATCAAGAAATTCATTTTCCATGATAAGCTTTCCCTCTAGTAACTGAATATAAGTCAATGACCTTTTATAATGAAATGTGATGTAGTCAAAATGTCATGCAACCAAAACAAAACGTAACAAGTCAGTATCATGTATAACAATAAGATTCAATACACACAGGAAATGATAAAGCACCTAATCCGGTAACCCCTAGAGTTCTGCGTAGTTTTACCTAAGGCGAGTTCCTAAGGTTTATTATATGTGGTTCGAATTCTAGAAAAAAGGTACCTGAACCAGCAGATTCCTCGGTCTTCACCCATTATAGGTTCATATAGACCGAGTTCAATTCAGGGGAATACATTTCCCTATGGCTGCATGGAGATGAAAATCTCACGAAGACATAGGTACGGATGTA
>JABFAF010277911.1:683-13772 GCA_013677275.1 Gossypium schwendimanii | reverse complement strand
TTCTACCATAAAATTTCTAGAATTTTTGGTTCAGCCAATAAGTACAGTAAAATCTTCAATCTTACCCCTTTTCTGCTGTCTGACAGCTTCGACCTTTCTTTTCTAAAAATTCATTATCTCTTAGTACAAAATTTGGATGCTGTTACCATTTGTTTCTATTGAAAATAGACTCATTAATAATTTTAAATTTTAAATTTTAACCCCTAATTATTTTTCTTTAATTTTTGCTGATTTTCCAAAGCTAGAATAGGGGAACCCGAATTCATTCTAACATTGTCTCACAAAACTTATTGTATCTCACGATTTACAATTCCATTACTTCTATGAGAAACTAGACTCAATAAGATTTATTTCCATATTTTTTTCATCCTTTAATTAGATTTCCACAATTTATGGTGATTTTTCAAATTTAGCCTACTGTTGTTGTCCAAACAACAAGCAATTTCAGCTTTTCGCTGAATCCCATTTTCTACGTTTCGGGTACACACTTGGTTTCATTTGATGATAAAACAGTCCTCGGGCACTCCAAAGCCTTCAACCAATTAACAGTAATTCTGATACAAACTAAGACTCCGATTGGTGATTATGAGCCCTTGAATCCTCCCCGAACGATCACAAACAAACATGAAGCAACACGAGGCAGAGTGGGAAAAGAAAAATCAAAAAGATAAAGGGTGAAATAGAGCAGAAATTCGACAACAATGAAGAGAAAAATGGCAAGAGGGTGGAGGGATTTTAGGGAAATTAAAAAAAAGGAAAAAATGAACAAATTATTTAATAATCACCCCAATCCCTTATTTCTCTCCATCAAACTCTCCACTAAATCCACTACTCAAATTTTTAGTCCATCTCAAACTCTCCTGGACGCACGAGCAAAAATAATGCCCATGCCAAGATTCGAACACAGGTCCTCCTTCACACCAACACTCCACTTATCCATCAGACCAGTAGGCTTATTCTATTAATTATTTGTCAACTTTTACTTAAAAGCCTACTGACCAAAGATAGGGCTTATTCATTAAAATACCAAAATTTGTCCAAGTCCTAGCTTAAACTTAGGACCTCCAAAACACACCCAGAACACATAACCACTAAAGCAGACAGATATTTTGTGTAACACATTCACAATACCAAAAATTAAAATTTTGGGGGTGTTACAATTCTACCCCCATAAAGAAAATTTCGTCCTCGAGACTTACCTTGTCAGAATAGATGAGGACATTGCTGACACATTGCATCCTCAGGCTCTCATATGGCCTCCTTAGTGCTATGATTACACTATAGAACCTTTACCAGTGGAATGGATTTCCTTCCCAAAACCTTAAAATCTCAATCTAGAATCTGAACTGGCTCTTCCTCAAAGGTCAAATCTGGCCTAACCTCGATCTCTTCAACAGGGACATTATGAGTAGGATCAGAGCGGTAGCGCCTCAACATGTCCTTCAGTATTTGAATCACTCTCTCAGATTGACCATCAGTCTGAGGATGGAATGCAGTACTAAAGTCCAACTTTGAACCCAAAGCCTCATATTCCTCTAAAATTGAGAAACGAAATGAGGATCTTTATCAGAGGTTATTGTAATCGGTAATCCATGTAGTCTCACTATTTCAGAAATATAAAGCTTTGCCAACTTCTGCAGAGAATAATCAGTACGAACCGGTATGAAGTGGGCGGACTTGGTCAATCAATCTATAATGACTCATACTGAATCCTTCTTAGTAGATGTTAGAGCCAACCCATTAACGAAATCCATAGTTATGCGCTCCGATTTCCATAGAGGAATCTTAACCGGCTGCAATAAACTCGAAGGTAACTGATGGTTAGCCTTAACCTGTTGGCAAGTCAAACATCTGCCCATAAAATTAGCAACCTCATGTTTCAACCCTAGCCACCAATATAACTCACGGAGGTCTCGGTACATCTTATTTCTGTTAGGATGCATAGCGTAAGGGCTACTATGCGCCTCTTTCAGTATGGCCTGTCTCAAATCAGTATCATTCAGAACACAGATTCTACCACGAAAACAGAGTACCCTATCACTGTTTAGTCCAAAATCTGTAGTACTACCACCTTTAATCTACCAGAATCAAAGACCCAATGACTCATCCTCCAACTGCTTACCCTTAATCTGCTCAATCCATGACGGCTTAACCTGAAGCTCGGCTAATAAACTACCATCATCAAATAAGCTTAAGCGAGCAAATATCGCCCTCAAATTAGTCATAGTCCTATTGCTTAGTGCATCATCCACCATATTGGCCTTACCAAAGTGGTACCCAATGACGCAGTCATAGTTTTTAAGTAGCTCAATCCATCTGTGCTGCCTATGATTAGTTTCCTTCCAAGTGAGGAGATACTTGAGGCTCTTATGTTCACTGTAGATGATACACTTCTCACAATACAAATAATGCCTCCAGATTTTTAGTGTGAATACCACAGCGGCCAACTCCAAGTCATACGTCGAATAATTAGCCTCATAGGTCTTAAGCTGATGAGACGTATAGGCTACCACCTTACCAACCTACATCAACACACATCCCAAATCGGCATGTGATGCATCACTATAAATAGTGAACTCCTTTCTAAGTTTTAGCTGTATTAGAACAGGGGCTCAGTCAGTACAGTCTTGAGCTTCTCAAAGCTCTCTTGCTGTGCATCAATCTAGTTAAACGGCGCACCCTTACATAACAACTTAGTCAATGTGCTGCAATCAATAAAAAACCCTCTACAAATCGTCGATAATATCCCGTCAGTCCTAGAAAACTACGGATCTCAGACACGTTCCTAGGCTGCTTCCACTCCAACACAGCCTTAATCTTTAGAGGAGAAACTTAAATCCCCTCAGTCAAAACTACATGACCAAGAAATGTCTCCTTACGTAGCAAGAACTCGCATTTACTAAACTTAGCATAGAGCTATTTTTCCCTCAAAGTTTGAAGAACTACTTGAAAGTGCTCATCATGCTCATCCTTAGTCCTCGAGTAAACCAGTATATCGTCGAATAATACCACCACAAACTGATCTAGATAAGGCTGGAACACTCGATTCATTAAATCCATGAAACCTTTCAGTACATTAGTCAGTCCAAATGGCATCACTAGGAACTCGTAGTGACAATAACGAGTCCTAAACGCCGTCTTATGAGCATCAGCCTCCTTAACCCTTAATTGATGATATCCAGATCAGAGGTCAATCTTGGAGAAAACCAAAGCTCCTTGATACTGGTCAAACATATTATTTATCCTCGGTAGGGGTTACCTATTTTTAATGGTCATCTTGTTCAGTTGCTGGTAGTCGATGAACATCTGCATCGATCCATCCGTTTTCTTTACAAACAGTACCGGTGCTCCCCACGGAGACATACTAGGACGGATGAACCCACTATCCAATAACTTCTAAATCTGAGCCTTAAGCTCTGTAAGCTCATTCAGTGCCATTTGATAGAGGGCGATAGACACCGGAGCTATACCAGGAAGGAGCTTTATCCCAAACTCCACTTCACAATTCAGAGGTAAACCCGGTAGCTCCTCAAGAAAGACATCTAGAACATCCCTTACCGTTTGGATATCCTTAACTGTAGAGTCCCTAGAATCTAAAACACTTACTTAGGCCAAGAATGCCTCACATCCCTTACGAACCAAATTCTCCACCACCAGTGCAGAGATCACATTAGATAAGTAGTTCCGACGTTCTTTAATCATGACTACCTCTATACCCTCCTCAGAGATTTTTGCCTTCTCGACTAGGGTAGAAAGATCTCAGCCCCCTACGGAGCTATCAGAACTCTCAAATTATCTTTGAGGTCATCCTGAAAGCGGACACATCGCTCATACTCAGATGCCACCATACCTCACGCATAGCGGCTCAGTCTCAGAAACTCAGCCTCATACTCGACCACTGATCGATCCCCAAGTGTAAGATTCAGAAACTCCCTCCTACGTGCATTCACATAACTAGCTCCCACATATTTCCCCCGAAAAGCGGTCTTAAAGAACTCCTAGGTCAGACATTCGAGCTGAGTGCCCTCCTTAACGGTCAACCACCATTGATAAGCCTCGTCCCACAGCAGCGAGACTGCACCTTTTAATTTCTGCTTAGGGGTGCAATCTAGATTATCCATGATCCTCTCCGTGGCCTCAATTCAGTACTCGACCACATTAGGGGCAACCCCAGTGACACCCCTGAAGAGCTCAGCTTTATTGGACCGAAGTCATTCCCTAACTGACCTTCAGCCCCCAAATCTAATATTGGGCCCAACGACCTTCTCTAAAATCCTTAGCATAGCCTGAGACAATGCATTGTCCCCAACCATGTGATCTTGAGAACCAGTCTCAGTAGCAGGCGACACTGGCGTCTCACTCATATCCAAATTTGGCAGGTTGCTCTTTGACGAGGACTCAGCTCGAGCCCCTCTACGGCCTTTACCTTGGCCTCTAGTACCCCATCTGTGGATACCTCGTGTACTTATATCTAATCAAGTTTATTTGGTATTATAAGTTTTATGAATCAGTTACAGTTTCGGTGTTTATTAAAAAATGTTTTATGTAAAACAGTATTGGTTATTCAAAGTTCATTTTCGTAAATCGCAGTCTCACTACAGTTTCCAGTTTCTCTACAATTTTCAGTATACACTAACTAAAGTGTTTTTAGTTAATTTTACTACCTATAGTAGTTTCAAAATATACTATCCATAACAGTTTCAATTTAAAACAAATCACTGTTCAGAATACTTATAGGATCGGCGCCGAAGACTCGGTGTATCACTTACTTAGTTAAAAACTTCAAATCATCTGGAAATCAATAAATTTTTTGAAAGCCCAATTTTTATAAACCAATAATCCACAGTTGAGTTTTACAACCTGGCTCTAAAACTACTAAATGTAACACCCCAAACCCGTCCCAGACATTATGGCCGGATCTAGCGATGTCACATGATAGGGTGTTTGGAAACCGTGTCATTGCGTTAAAACCATTTCCATTGAATTCCTTATCTTAATATCTTATTAGTTCCAAAATTGTGTTGTTGATTTAATTGATAGTTTCAAAACGTTATTCGTTTGCGAAAGCTGTTAAAATAGATTAAACAATCGTGTGTTTAGGAAAAACATTTATTTCTTTTGAAAACCGAGGTTTCCTACTACTAGCATTTATAATCAATAAGGTAAAGATAATTAAAACACAAAACCAAAGTCTGAAAGTCCAATTACAACCCAAATACTTAGCCAATAAAAATAGAATAGAAATAAAACCAATTATCATAAATATGGGTTAAAACCATGAAAGTCCAAAATCGTGGTCACCGCCGAGTCCTCCGCCACACCGATCCATCTAGATTTAGGGATTACCTGTGCACATTTAAACAAAAGGGTTGAGTTTATGAAAACTCAGTGTGTAATCCCACAGAAAACAAACAATAGCAAATCACAGTGCACAGTTAAAGCAATCCTGGGCCTAAGCCCTTTTTTAGTATCAGTAGTAGTTTGGGCCTTAGCCCGTCTCAGTACAATAGGGCCTTATCCTATTACAGTATTAGTAGTAGTCATGCAGTATTCAGTAACAAAGTCCTACCCAACCAGCCTCTACACATCATCTCTGTTTAACCCTACACTCCTTGTGGGGATCAAATCAACCCACCCATCCCTACACTCCAGGTAGTACCGAATGCGATAAAAAATAGTAATTTGCAACTGAGCTGCCAATATGTTAGGCTTAAGGCCCTTTCAGTACACTTCCTCCAAATATAATGAACCCAACCACATGCAGTGCAACTTACAAGTCATGACATGCTATCTCAGGACATCAATACATATAACCAATTTAGTGTACAAGCATACTACCATCATGCTCAACACATATATAAATCAAATAGTCAGTTCGTATAATTAGGGGTCTAACTGATGCTTACTGACCCTACAGTAGGTTCATAATCGACTTGGGCGACCCGTGCAACCTTAGTAATCAATTGAATTAAAATGGGCTCACAAGCCCATGTGGTCTACCCGTGTGAGCCCACACGCCTGTGTGGCCCAGTCGGCCCAAATTGGCATTGGCCGCATAGTCAATTTTTAATGTAACATGTGCTAGCTAAATATTCATATATGTTTTCACAATTTGCTTATATGTTCCTTTAAAGTCTGCTTGATATCTTTGAAACTAGACTTAAATACCTTTCTACCATAAAGTTTTCAGAATTTTTGGTTCAGCCAATGAGTACAGTAAAATCTTCAATCTTACCCCTTTTCTGCTGTTTGACAGCTTCGACCTTTCTTTGCTAAAAATTCATTATCTCTTAGTACAAATTTTGGATGATGTTACCATTTGTTTTTATTGAAAATAGACTCATTAGTAATTTAAACATGTGAATTTTAACCCTAATTATTTTTCTCCAATTTTTTATGATTTTCCAAAGCCAGAACAGGGGAACCCAAATTCATTCTAACATTGTCTCACAAAACTTATTATATCTCACGATTTACAATTCCATTACTTACACCATTTCTTCTATGAAAAGCTAGACTCAATAAGCTTTAATTCAATATTTTGTTCATCTTCTAATTCAATTTCCACAGTTTATGGTGATTTTTCAAATTTAGCCTATTACTGTTGTCCAAATAGCAAGCAATTTTAGCTTTTCGCCGAATCCCATTTTCTGCATTTCGGGTACACACCTGGTTTCGTTTGATGACAAAATAGTCCCCGAACACTCCAAAGCCTTCAACTGATGAACAGTAATTCCCACACAAACTAAGACTCTGATTGGTGATTACAAGCCCTTGAATCCTTCCCGAACAATCGCAGACAAATGTGGAGCAACACGAGGCAGAGTGGGAAAAGAAAAATCAAGAAGATGAAGGGTGAAAGGGAGCAGAAATTCGGCAGTAATGAAGAGAAAAATGGCAAGAAGGTGGAGGGATTTTAAGGAAAGTAAAAAAAGGAAAAAAAATTAACAGAATATTTGATAAACACAAGGAAAAAAAATTAATAGAATATTTGATAAACACCTCAATCCCTTATTTCTCTCCATTAAACTCCTCACTAAATCCACTACTTAGATTTTTAGTCCATCTCAAACTCTCCTGGACGTACGAGAAAAAATAATGCCCACGCCAAGATTCAAACACAAGACTTCCTTCACACCAACACTCTACTTATCCATCAGACCAACAGACCCATTCTATTAATTATTTGCCAACTTTTAGTTAAAAGCCTACTGACCAAAGGTAGGGTAAAAAAACAAAAATTTACCCAAGTCTTGGCTTGAACTTGGGACCTCCCAAACACATCCAGAACAGATAACCACTAAAGTAGACAGATATTTTGTGTTACACATTCACAATACTCAAAATTAAAATTTTGGGTCGTTACAGGTTGACTGCTTCTTGATCTTCATAGTCGGAGGAATCCTCATCACTCCAAGTAGACACATTACTTTAAGCTTTTATTTGCTTGATCCCTTCTTTTTCCATTGAAGACGATCAAACTTGATGTATCCCAGTTTCTTACACTCATAGCAAATAATGAGATCTTTCTCCTTCGTATATTCAAGCTTCAATTCCTCCATCTTTTGAAATCTTATTCCTTTATTGGACTTCATGAACCTCTTGAATCTTCTAGCAAACATCTTGATATATTTTTCCTAATCCACCTCTTAACTTGATTCATTGTCTTCATTTCTAGTAGATTTTAGAGCAATACCAACCTTCTTCTTCAAAACTTTTTCTTCTTCAACCCCTTCATTTAATCTCATCTCATGTGTAAGCAAAAAACCAATGAGCTCATTGATGTCCACGGAACTAACTAAAAATTAACTAAGGTAGGTATACCTAATAATTGATAGTATAGTTACTGTGAGCAAAGATATCGTACTCATGAAGACTAACAGTACTAGTAATTGTCATCTTTCTATTATTTAACCAAATAATTCGAGTGATTGATTTAAAAACTAAAATTAAGAAAAGTATTTAACTAACAAGTACAGAAAAAAACAAATCACGAAAATAATTGATTAAATAACGGCCCAAAAGTCAGTTGTATAAGAAAGTATAGTTTTAGGACTCCGATTCCATAAACCAAACTCATAAATATTTATAACTAAAGTGAATTGAATTTTAGTTGGGTAATTTTATTGAATTAAGCTTAATTAGCATATAAGGACTAAATCGTGTAAGTGCTAAAAGTATGAATTATTATTAAATTAAAAGGTAGAGCATGACTAAGGGACTTTTGAAGCAAATTGACCAATGGTTTTATAATAGTGGACAATAATAAAGTGGTTAAAGATTAAAAATGTTATAAAAATTATAATTAAAACAAAACATTAAATAAAATAATAATAAAACAAATAACCAAGTGGATTGAAAGTTTCAAGTTTAAATTGGTTAGTTCAATTTAGTCCTTTTCTTGCCATTTTTATCTTTTCGAAATCCCTATAGATCAAGCTAGCCAAACCATGTTGAATTTTTTGGTATTGTTAAAGGATTAGGAAGTTGTCATTGTTAGAATGTTGAAGCCAATTGATGATTTTGTGCACTAAGGACTAAAATGCTTAAATAGTGAAATTTGTTGTGTAATTGAAAAATAGGAAGTCCAATAAGGGCTTTAGGGAATTCAGCTTTGGATTTGAGGGTTAAATGTGAAATTTATATTAGTTCCGATTGTAGTGACTAAATTTAAAAAATACAAAAGTTACATAATTTAGCAATTGAGTGCGAATTTGGTTGTGTATTGATAATTTATTATATTCATTTTAATTGGTAGCTAACATCGACCCGGATTCATTGAAAAAGAAAGAAAAAGATAAAGTCGTCGATGAATAACTCAGAGTTTACGATTTGTGTTTCTATAATCTAAACTAGTTGTAAATTGTTGCTTTTTGAATTTTGTTGCATGGTAAGAAATTAAGGTGAGACATTTTTTTATAAAAATTAGTTATGGATTGAAATGAATTTATTTATGATTTTGAGGATTAAATTAAGTATATTTAAAAAATGTATGTATTTATATACATGTGAAAATTGAGCATTTGTTGATATGATGATTGTTGGCATATATGTTGGATAAATGTATTTATAATGAAATAAATATGAATTGAAATGTCAAATGATAATGTAATATGAAATGAATACCCTATTAATTGTTTTGACAAAGTCAGATATAGTTGGCATGCCATAGGATAAGAAGAGTTTAGGGTTATTCGACTACGAGTCGATGAGGCACTGGGTGCAAATTTGCTTCGGTTTAACCAATGAGACATTGGGTGTCAACTTAGTTTAGCACTGAACGCAATTATTTGCTTCGAATTTATCCAATGACACACTGGGTGTCAAATTGGTGTGTTGTTTGGATCTATGTATCCGTTAGAGTCCAAGTCGTGTTAATAGGGAAATTGAATGGTAAAAATTGATATATTCGATATTGAAATGGCAAATGATAAGAAATGGAATTGAAATGTGAAAGGGAATATGAAATCGTGAATTGAATTGAATTGTAAATATTGAATTATTAGGATTAATGAATCCAAGAAATTTGAAATTGAGATGAAATGAGCTATTATATGAGTTGTGTTATCAAATAATTTATAGAATGAGATTGTCATGCCGTAACTTCGGTATACTGTTCTTGTATATTGCTTATGATCTCTATTTTAATTTATGGAATTACAATATGTTTCAATGTTCAGATTATAGAAATACCATTGAGTTATACTCAACGTACGATTTTGTTTTTCTCGTGCGCAGGTTAGGTACTTATTGATTCGATCATCGACTTAGCATCCAACAGCAATCCTGAACTCAAGTTTTGGTGAATTGTTCAATTTGTCTTAGCATGTACCTAGGATGGTTAATGCTTATAATGGTCATTTTGCATCTTGTTGGCCTTTTCAAGATTATATAAATATGTATAAGTGTGATGGCAATGGTCATGTGGTTGATGACTTGATAGATTGATTTGATTATAGGCTTAATGTCTTCATGGTTGAGAAAATATCATGCTAGGCATTGTGTTTTAGTTGATGCTTGGTCTTGGTTTGATAGATGATATGCTTAGGTTTGTTTTGGTAAGTTTGATACTTAAACATGTGATAGTTGAATGGTTGAATATATATATGTGTGGCTTGATCATTTGAGGTACCATTGAAGGTATATTGGCATGATTGAATGTAGTCATTTCACTAGTTTTGAATTGTTGATTGAGGTGCCAATTGTGGTATATTGGTTAGGCACTTAGGATGGTTGTTTTAAATGATGATATTGACTTGAATTGGATGTTTTTCAATAGGTTGAAATGTGGCTTAAATGGTAGCTTGTGGCATAAGTTTTTCATGGTTGAATAACTTGTTTTGGAAGGCATTTTCTAGGTATACACGGCCTGAGACATGACCTAGAACACGACCATGTGCCATACACGAGCTTGTGGGACGGTCGTGTGGTATGCAATAATTTAGGTAATTTTGGTACACATAGTCACAATTAGTTGCATGATCTAGGGATACCACCGTGTGCCCTATCTCACACGGGCTGAGCTCTCGCACACGGTTAGTGACATGACCGTGTGATTCATTACACATGGGTTTAGCTTTCGCACACAGCTAAGGGACACGACCATCTGTATGTAGATTTTTCCTTCCTTTTTAAATTTGTTTCAAATTGATCCCTAATAATTGCATGCTTAGTTTAGCCTTCCGCAAGCTTGATATTAAATCGAAATTGATTGAAACACATATTAATTTTATTTTTATGAATTATATGTTAATTAATTGAGATTTAAGTTATAATTTGTTTGTAAAGGATGCTACAGATTAACAACCAAAAAGTGAAATAATACCCAAGAAAGAATTCACCTAGATTTTATCTGTCACTACTAATCTAAATTATACAAATTCTTTACTTAGCACCATGATCCGTAGAAATCCCAAAATTATGTTAATATCTCTTTCAAGCATAAGAACAACTGACTCTAGGTTGATTAATTGAAATTTCTTTCTAATTAAAACCCCTATTATTGCATTAACTCGTGCTATGGATTCCCCTATTACATTTGACTCTAATCCGATAGATTTATGTCATCTTATTTCTAGGATTGCATGTTACTCCACTCAATCACGCAAGATCTACTCTTAAACAGGGTCTATTCAACCATTGATTTAAGCACATCAAACATGGATTAATAATCTAGAAATATCAAACCAAGAATTAAGCACACATAATTGAGAACAAGAAACTAAATATTTATTGTATAAAATAAAAATCAAATGACAGAATCCATCATAGGGTTCATCTCCCTTAGGTATTTATAAAATTAGTTCGTTCTTGAAAATAAAAAACATCCAAGACACAATATAACCAAAAGAAATAAAGAAACTCATGATAACTTCCTAAGAAATCAAATGGAAATCTTCAATCTTGACGGAAATCTACTTTAAAGTCAGCTTCTATGGTGTTTTTTGAGTTGTTTTCTTTTATATTCTAAGGCAGAACACTCTTATATTCTTATTTTTATCATATATACGTCTTAGAATGCCTGAAAAACCTAAAAATCATGATTTTCTAAAGTTCAGTGTGAAATCCAGTGAAATCAACATGACCTATCACATGCTTTTGTGGGTCACATCGTTCTGTGGCCAGGCCGTGTGGAATGGTCCAACTCGCGTGGCTCATATAGCTTGCTCTGGTGCTCAAATTTTCACTCATTTTGCTCCTAAGTGTTGTATTGAGCATCAAAACATAAATTTAATTGATTAGGAGCATAAAATTCACAATTAACATCAAATAATCATCCAAAAATGCATTAAGATTAATGTTAAAACATGCTACTTTTAGCACATATCAAATATCCCCACACTTAAGCGTTTGCTTGTTCTCAAGTAAAATTCTCAACCCACATTCAAGTTAACCTCCCACAATTTATCGTTTTCATTGATAATGTATTAGGATAATCTATAGATAATCATTCATTGGAAATTCACACTAAAATTTTTTTCATTGAATATGAGATTCAAGATTCAAGCTCAATCAAATTTTTTTCATTTTACACATATAAGATCCTCCCCATACTTAAGATGTACATTACCCTCAATGTACAAACAAATATAATCATAGTAAGCAAAAAATCATAAGGACGGAGAGAACTGAAACTGCCCTGAATTTGGATGATTTTGCTGGAATAGTGAAATTCAGAATCGTAGCAGATTCTAAATGAAGTACATGTTTTCGAGCACACTACTAAGAAAATAGACAAAAATAGATAAGATAAAGAGATAACAAAATAGTAAAACAACCGAGAAAATAATAATATGCATAATAAACTAAAATAAAACATGTAAGTCTCAAAAATAAAATAAAAAAACTAAAAATAAAAATAAAGTACAACTGGAAATAAAAATAAAAAATAAATAAAACAAAAAAACTAAATAAAGTCAGTGATTAGTGTCATGTAGGAAGTCAGGATCGCGAGGTGCAACAAGGGGATCGGGTGAAAAAATATGAAAATGTTGGCACATCTGCTATAAGTATGCCTCGAGGCGATCCTACTGGCATTGAAGCTGGCCGAAGTGATCCAAATGTAGTTGCTCAAGGTGATCGATCCATTTTGTCTATTGTTGCTCAATACAATCGATCTAATCAAAATGTTCCGACTGTGTGTAATAAATATCATCAAGTGTGACTGAATATGCTATAGTAGAGCAACTCAGAGGAGGAGAGGATCAAGCCGAGTTCACATGTCGAGGTGGATCATCATCCGAGAGCTCCTTGTGCTTATTCATAAGATTCGGATGAAATAATCTATATCAGTGTGGACCCGCTCCATCCTGGCGTTTTATCATCCTCATGTGGCTTATAATAGATAATCCTTGCAATATCATATGTCCAACCAAGGTGAAGGAAAAAGTCTGCTCTGGGGTGTCAAGTTGTAACACCCGTTACCCGAATTCAACTCCGGAATAGGGTATGAGGCATTACTAGAATACTTACACATGTAAACGTATTAAACTAAGTTACAAAATTTCATTCAAATTTATACTCTTCAAATTTTTAACATGCTTTTATAATTCTTTACAACATATCCTCAAAATATTATATTCATAACAA
>JABFAF010277901.1:0-16611 GCA_013677275.1 Gossypium schwendimanii | reverse complement strand
CAAAAAAAAAAAACATAATTAAATCCATAAAAATTATCACTAATCTTAGCATCAACACAGACAAAACATAAAACAATAAATATTTTATAGATTCAATAAAAACCAATTCAAACTATACTAATAACATAAATCCATAAATTATACTATGAAAGAGCTTAGCAACTGCATACTTCACTTAGCTTAACCAGATACCATATTCAAAATACTTTTGGTTTCACCGTCTAGCGAGAGACCAAACGTTAAGATTTTAGAAATTTCAATTGTGCATTCTCTATCACCTCTACCCAGTTTTAAAAAAAAAAAAACATTAATAAAAAATATTAGTTATTAAAACTATATCAACAGCATAAAATCCTAAATTTCTAATTTTAACCCTTGATCATGGTTTCATAACCGCCAAAAACTCATATAAAATAGTTATAGCAGAAACTAGATGTAATCTTCCCAAGATTGGTAATAATTATTCGAGATTCAATTCTAAAATTAATATAATTCAAACGCAAATATAATTGAAGTATATATAATATTGTCAACAAACCTTAACAACAAGTTGACCATATTAATTGTGCTCAAATTGATAATATATTCAATTAATAATATGCATTCGATGTATATTCATAAAACTCTAAAATTTTAACATAAATTCAAAATATTTAATAGATGTATGATTGAAAATATCAAATCTAAATATTAAATCCATAAAATTTGAAAAACGAATCAACCCAAAAATAATAGAAAATCAATTTGTATTCAATCATTCAAAATGACGATGTTCGGATGCCACTTGTTAGAATCGTAAATCAAGATATGATATAAAACTTAATAAATCATAAATTAGGATCTATCATGTCAAATCATTAATAATAAAACGAGAACAAAACTAGATGCTGAAGTGTACCTGAATCCATGGATTTCTTGAAATATTCAGATTTTATAATTTTGATATTTCAAATTAGCATACAAGTAATTTTAAAAAAGTGGCTCTCTTTTATAAGGATGAGATATTAAAAAAGTTATGTTGTATATAATTTGGGGACTATAATCCTAATATATAATTTTTGCACAGTAACCCTAATTTCTAATCATCCCATCATTAATTAGAAATAAGTTACTAGAGTATCTACACATATTTGACACATACTTTATTTAATAATTAAAGCCCAATAAACTTTAACTAAATTAGATCACTTTTAATTTAGGTTAATATAGTAAATAATATGTAATTAACGTTATTATATATGTGATGTTCATATTTTTTAACAAAATTATAACTGTCACTATGAGTAATAGTGTCTAGTTGAATTATAATCGTCACTATAGTTAGTAGTGTCCTCTGGTGCTGATTGAGATGAATCTTTATTGAATCTAGTGGTTCCAAACTTTTTTCTTATTCCTTTTTCTATGGCAGGGGAGGGAGGGAGGGGGTTGTCCTTAAAAAGTATTTAATAGAAACAGTGACCTTGAACAACAACAATCATTACTTGTAATACAATTAAATTTGAAGTTTATCTGCTTGAAATAACACTGGAAAGAATTGGCGTCATGTCTACAAGGTCAGCAAGGATTAGTTGCATGCACTATTGAATGTCTTTTGCAGCCTAAAGAAATTGATCTGATGTAAATGTTAAAATTTACAATTCCATCCTTTCACTAATTTACATATTCAATTCCGCAATGGTCATTGTTTCCTGACATTTTACATCTTTTGTGTACGATATTATTTTACTTTTCTTCAATTCCCTCTAGCATTAAAATATATAAATCTAATATTGTATTTGTTTTATTGCGCTTCAGGCTGACTGTTTTGGAACACCTTGTTGCCCATGGATCAGATCGTGTGAAAGATGAAATAAGAGAACATGCGTATCAAATATCGATAGTTGTTTCTTGATGCTATGTGACAACTTTGCATGCAGTGCTGATGATACAATCTACAGGTCACACTGTTTTTAAATGTTTTGATCTAATTAAATATTATTTTTTTTTGTTACAGACGTCTGATTTTCGGTATATTGATTCCAATGGAATGGACCAAGGTAACAATGTCCGAAAAAATTCTCAGAGCTTTGCGACCCTGGTAAATGACAAAGAAAGAATAGTTTAAGTAAGACAAAAGGCTGCGGCTAACAGGGACAAGTGAGTCGACGAAATACCTTATTGTTTCAATTTCCTTTCTGTTTTCAACCATCAAGCCCGGTAAGTGTTCCTGTCACCGGCATTGATAAAATTGATGCTTAATTCCTAAGTTAATTTTACTTTTAAATAAAAATTCATAAAACAAATTCTCTAACATATTGAAATAAAGTGGAAACAAACTTAAAAAAATAAAGGAACTTGAATCAAATAGAAAAACCACAAGAAAATAATAACACACTAAATGTTTAAGTAAAGGCTTTCAATAGTATCCAATTATTATGAACGAGATACAATGAGATATTACAAATGAGGGAAAACCCATTATTTATAGTTGAACTCCCTCAAATACAACGTTACCGTTTAAATTACATTAATGGTCAAAATTAAAGTCTATCTACTATTAGAAAAATTCGGTCTAAAAATGGTTTTCTTACACTGCGGAAAATTAAAATTTTAAAATCAACGTCGATTTGTAATATTTATATCAATAAACCTTAACCGAATTTGTACATTTATTTTCAGCTTATTGAACGTTCATTGTTCCCGGCTTTCAACTAAATGGTCTTCTTCGCTATTCTCGTACCACGAACTCTTTTGAGTGTGGGTTTAAACCAATTGAATCAAAACACAGAACTAGAAAAAGTTCTCTCCTTTTGGGGTGAAAACGAAAATTCTCTCTTCTAAATAGAAACCGGTAGAATTGTTATTCCTGAAAAATATATGTAATAGTTGAGAATAAGTTCTCTCTATTTTCTGACAAAATAACAAATTCTTAAAGTTGTGTTAATAACTCTATTTGTGCCATCTATTTATAGGAAGAGAAGGTAGAACTGAGTTGTAGTGGTTTATTTCAAATAGAAAAACAACAGCCCACTTAGAATAAGACTATGGTGGACGACATATCCTTGTATTCCTACTAGGGGGTTTTTGAGTCTCTCTCACATTGGGTCCAATTACGAGTACTTCCTAGGTCTTTTTGACCTAATACTCTGTAATGTGATCTAACCCAATTTAGTTTTTTTATTTTCCAAAATAAACTTTAATATTTATATATAAGAGAATTTTATCATCCCTATTTTATCCCTAACAAAATTTTGACGAATTTACCCCTAATAAATTATTGATGATTTTGCCCATTATAAAATTTCAAGAAAATATGTTCAATTTTTCACAACTCAAAATGTTCATTATGACCGGATGATTTTTTTTTTTCATTTTTGAGTTTCAAAATAGTCCAAAAATATAAACTAATTTTTTCGATCATTTTTTAAGTAATCCATGTAGGATTGCAAATGGATCATTTCCATTTTTGGAAACCTACATTCATTTTCAAATTATTCCATTTCTCCATTTTGGAGAAAACCATTATCGTTCTTGAATGTTTCCTAATTCTATTTTCCTATTCATTCCGTTCATTTCTATTCAAACACACAATTCATTTCTAGTTTCAACGAGCTAGTAGAGAGATCGATTGGACATATATAGTTGAGGCTCAAAAGATTTATAATTAAATTTCAATATTTTCCTATTAATTATAAACTCATTTAGTCATGAAGTCATTCCACTATAGTATCGTCACTAAGTTCTCCCCAACAACATACCACTACGAAAACAATTACTTTGTGCTCGTCTAATGACCTTATCATAAGTGTGTTACCCTTATAGGATATCTTTGATCTCTTTGGGATAATATCCATTCTCCCAATATGATCCTATTTTATCTAATGATAACCATTACATCTTCCTTTATGGAAAGTCAATCACTACCAAATAGTGATCAAGTAATCCATCACAAAGACGAATGACTCGTGACCATATTTACTTTTCATCAACCATGTAATGCCTATAAAAGGATATCATTTACTCATGTTTCGAGCTATGACTTCCATTGTTGTGAATGACGCTACATATTATAGAATTCGTACACCCAATGCACCAACTTTTGGTTCCTTATCTATTTGAACTCAGGCTTTTACTTACATCAAAGTGTATGAGTCACGCATACATAGTTCACCATCCACTCAGGATTTAGGTATGTCACACTATGAAAGTCACAAGTGAATAAATCCATAAAGATTCAGGATCTATTTTACTTAGGTCCAATCTGATGTACTGTTAGTCCAGTCAGTCACATTTATGTCTTTATCTTCTTGGAGTCATTTACTCCAATGCCGAAGAAAAAGCATCTCCCTAATTGGACTTGATAGATGAAATATTAGTCTTTCAATCGATTTGATCATTTTTGATTAGGCTAAGAACATGTTTAGGTTCGTCTACTAATACAAGTTGCCTTTTCGTACTAGGATCCGACCACGTAATACCACTTAGTATTAGTTTAAACAATCGACAACCAATGAGAAACGATTTTTTCTATTTTGGTTTATGTGCAAAAACCATTTGAGGACAATAATACAAAGTATATTAATTATAATAAATGATTTTTTTATTAACCAATCTGTTCGAAAAATTACAAGTGTACTTAGAAAAAAATACTACACTTAGGGCACCAGATCCAATAGTCTCCCACTTGCCCTAGTGAAGTAGATAAGTCATGTTTTGCATTCTTAGGTCCCTCCATATGTTTCTCAAAGAGCTCTCTAGCTAATAGAGTCTTGGAAAAACAAATCCCCGAGGTTTGTCCTCAGATGCGATCTTTAACTACATCTACTATTCCATCAAACACTATTGTCTTCTTTGATGTATTTTGTCCTTATGTGGTTTCTTTTAAGTTTAACTATGTCTACACTACTATAGTGCTATAGCTTTTTCATACCTCATATTTGGCCCTCCATAGTGAAGTTAGCAGTGTAAGCTTTCTTGACAATTATTCACACTATGAACTCCCCATTTAGGACAAAAGCATAGTTTGATGCCAATTTTCTCGAATCTTGACAAGTTTGGAAGTCAGAATCAGTATATTCGATAGGAGTAAGGTCTCCTCCAAAGTACACAAGTATATAATCCCTCATCCTTCGTAAATACTTGAGTAAATGCTTAATTTCTTGCCAGTGCCTTGGTCCTAAATTCACCAGATATCGACTTAACAACCCAATTGGAAAATAGATATCTGGACATGTGCATAGCATAGTATACATAAGACTTCCTACTGTCAAAGCATAAGAAACCTTTCCCATGTTCTCTCTTTCTTCTGCCATTTAAAGAGAGATGTAATATTGATACGGAGGGTTGATTTCCCTTATTTGAATCGGTCATTGCATAATGCTCCAATATCTTGTCTATGTATAAAGCCTGAGATAGTGCTATCACTTTGTTCTTTTGATCCATTAGGATTCGAATACGTAGAAAAAAATATGCTTCTCCCAAGTCCTTTATGCTAAACTGTTTGGTTAACCACAATTAAACCAGTGACAATGTCCCTACGTCATTCCCAATGAGTAGAATATTGTCACACCCTAAAGGAGGTGGATCACAAAAAGGTGAGTAAAGTGTGTATGTAAATTGTTTGGTGTATTGTGGTAACATAATCTGCCATCCTGTTGGCCTGATGGCGAATTAGGGTATTGACACATACTAGCGTTAAAGTATCCACCCGTTAACGGTAGCTAAGGATTTACTTATAGAGTATCTTCAAGTGAAGAAAGGGTAAGCCTAGAGTTTTGGTTGGGCACTAAGAGCCAATCAATTGTATGAGAATACTATAGGAGGCTCGATTTTCTTTAAGACCACTCCATACATGAGTCATCACCATGGTATAGTATGCTTGGTTTATTAGAGCATTGTCAAGTTGGTTCAAGTGATAGGGTTAATTGGGAGTCATTTGGATTGATTTGACCTTACCCATGACTGGTGATCAATAAAGTAGATCTTCACCAAATTCTCTTTACCATGCCCCGAATTTTTGGTTGGAAAATCAGAAGTTTTGGGTTAGGTAGGCATCGCCACTAGTTAAGGTCCATAGTAGGTGATAAAGAACTAATAAAGATGAGTGTAAATGAGCACAAAAGCGGATCGTAAAGTTATTCCAAGTTACGAATTTGACTTAGGACTCTAGACGTTCATAAAGAAACTTAGATTTTGACACAACTTGAAATGCAATCGAATCCAAGTAAGATAAAATAATAAAAATAAATAACTAAGATGAATAAAATAGAATAATAAAGAAGAAAGTAAAGAAAATAGATGAAAAGATAGAACGTGGTGTGTAGAAGTCTAAAGAAGCCTTAGAAACACGAAAAATCCATAATCCCCTTCAAGCGACTCTAATTTCCCCTCTAAGATAGAAAACTTAGCAAGAAAAAAATTGAAATTATGTACGATTTTGTGCTAGTATACATGTCGATTCAAGTAATAAAGTGATGAGTGAGTATCATTCCCACGATGATCGGATTGAGGCACAAAAGTGGTCAAGTTATTATAATAAAATGCGAGTAATGCTATGGAAAAGTCGATGATAAATATGTAGTGGCAATTGGTGGAGTAATGATGTAAACAATACGTGGAATTAATGAATAATTGGAGATGTTATGACTAAAGTGAAAGCATAAATGTAATGGTAATAACAAGATTGACTATCCGAATAGAATGTAAAGAAGGAAATAAGCAGCTAAATATGCTATGACAAAGATACTACGACAAAGAATAAGGATAGAGTGATGTTGATTTGGAAGGTCAAGCTTACTCAAAATCAACCCTTATTATCAATAATGCCTTGGCAAAATCGTATCTACTTTACTGCACAGAAGAGTTCTAAAATGGCCTGTCTCTTACTAGAGCAAAACCTAAAGTTACCTTTCCCGTGTCTATAGGATTTTTAGATATCTTGCTTGGGTTCCTTCTATATGACTCTAACTCTATGTCTAGAGTCAACTACAAGTGTCTATTGAATACTTACTCATTTCATTTAATTTTAACCCAACCAATCCAACCCTTTCGGAATTAGAGTTAGTTTATAATTATGCAGACAATCTTCTATGTCTAGAGATCATTGCAATTTCATTAAGAAATAAGAACAATCAAATGAAACAGTAAAGTAAATTAGATATATACTGCATCCATAAAAATAGTTTAAGGTTTCATTGAAAGTAATCCCAATCCTATGAGATTTTAGCTCATGAGATGGAAAATAAAATTCCAAAATCAAAATACCAGCTGACATTGTGTTCAACTAATTTAATTCAATATTTCAAAGAAATAATAGTGGAAATAATGGAAGAACTTCAGGAATTAACTTTTTCTTGCCCAGTCCACACTTCAGCAGCCCAGTGTCCTGTGATGGCTAAGAAGGACTGCCTTCGAATCCCTTTCATTTGCGCAGCCAAACTCGTATTCATGCCTAAGGATCTCTCTCACTTTTTTCTCCACCTTTTGTGAGGTTCCTTTCATCGGTTTTTATAGATTTATTAGTTTAGGGTCAGCTAATAGCTTGTGATTATCTTCTCCTTTTTTAGGGGGATTTATCTGGTACAAGTTTGAATTTGAACTGGGACTGTTGTGCAGAAAATGTTGACTTGGTCTTCCTAGCATTGCCACGACATCCGCGCTGGCAAACTTTCTTCACTTTTTCCTAAAAAAACTTCACTGCTTTATGTCCTCATTCTAGATACTATTCTTGTTACATAAAAAACTCCACTGCAAGCTATTAGTAGCACCTAATTCCAACACAATCCAAGACCTAATGCAATATTAAAAATGCTAACTAAAATGTCCTAACAATGCAACAAAATGTACTTATGTACAAGTAATTAGCTAGGTCTAAAGACATGAAATATAACTGTTTTTAAGAGTTATCACACCCCCAAACTTGAGTTATTGCTTGTCCTCAAGCAAATACATCTAAATGAATGAATACACCCATTTTGCCTTGGCAAAAAAACTTTCTTGTACTGGCTACCTATTCAAAAAATAATTATACCTCCGTTCTCAACAATATTCTCTTGAATTGATTCAAATGTCAATGGTTTTTTCAGTAAAGACAATGCAAAAATTTCTACCTAAAAATAAAATTTTCAAAGTACCCATGCATTTTATCTTTCGTCCTATAGCAAATATCTCTTTACTTACTTAGTTCATTTATTACCTAAATAGAAGTCACTTGCTTTAAGCCTATATAAAAATATATTATTCACATTTTCATATATTGATTCTTTCTTTTTGAAACAATAAAGTAAATTATTATTAGGGGATTTAGCATGTCACAAAATTCTTTGACTTGACAATCACGATGGAGCATGTGTTCTCCTTTCTACCGAACAACACAGTGGAGCAAACAAAGTGATGCTGACCTACTTAGCAACTCTAAGCATTGGAGTGCATGCTTAATTAAACAAAATGCCGCGACAATTTAACTACTATTTGGTTTCAAAAATCCTTAAGGGCATTAGAAAGATACTTACTGTATTTTGAAAATCCATAAAAAATAAAGTATAGGGCATCCTATTTTTAGAAATCAATTTCCAAGCAACTTTGCCTAAGCTAACTTCACCCAATCCATCGTTACTTGTTCTAGGTATATCGAAAAAAAATTTAAGCTCATTATCAAACGTCATAAAGAAAAACTATACTTCTTATAGACAAAGCCGTATTTCAATAGTTATTATACCATGAAAAATATCCTATATACCAAAATAAACATACAAAATGCAGTTCACCCCCAAACCTAAGGGATGCATTGTCTTCAATGCATGTAAAATCATGAACAGTATATAACAAGTATGAATATGCACACAAACGAGAAAAAAATGCAATGCATGAGAGAAAAAAACTTAACCTCCTTGGACTGAAACGTTGACACTTTATTCAAATCTTTCTTATGAACTTAAGAGCACTGACTTTGTATCACATCTTCCTTTTTCGTTGGTCAATTTCCTTGCCTTCTTTGTCGGTCTCTGTTAGTTCATTGATAAATTGATTGATTGCTTGATCTTGTGTAGTCATGGAGATGGGTGAAGATGTCGATTTAGGAGTTTTACCTTTTCCAGTGGTAGTAGTTGGTGTAGTGGGAGGGACATTTGTGTCTTCCTTTCCTTCTTCTACGTAATTCTCTAGGTTGGTAGATTTTACTTTCCCTAACTCCTCATCAACAACTTTTCCTTTATCTACAGTGACTCCTTCAGTCGCGGGGTCAGTTCTGGCAGCGGGTGGAACTGGCTCTTTTTTGCACTCATTAGATGAGAACAAAGTAGCTAGAAAAGGAGAAAATTCTGGCATAGGTCTCAAAAAATTCTTCTAGAGGGATCTTCTTAATGCCAAATCCCTATTATTTGCATATAACTAGTACCTAGCGTGGTGTTCGTAGCTTTGTTCCAACTCTTCCATCATTTGGTATTACTGCACCTCAAATAGAGACAACCTCTGTTCTAATTATTTTAGAGAAGTCAAGGTTTTCTATTCATGAGAGGTGAGAGATGTTTATATGGGAATATGTGTGGTAGGGGAAGCTTGATTGTGCTATGATGTTGTGGCAAAATTAGTTCCTCCTAGCTTGGCAAAAATTGCTTGTATTATCCCACCCTTATTGGGGGTAATGTCCTCAACATCATCTAAAGGCACATTTTTCGTCTTACATAGGGCAAAAATAAGGGAAGGAAAATTCAAACTCCTAACATTCTTATCAGTACATCTATAGACCTCTTGGAAGATAATCTTCCCTACATTATATGCCTTCCTTGTAGAATAGAATCCAACAGCAACATTCTTTCCTTCGAAGCAGTTGCGTTATGCGTAGACGATATAAAATGACTCCTTAAAAAGTGGTACCACCCCTTCCAAATTGGTTTTAAAGCAACTCTTTCAACTGTGTAACGCTTCTAGCTTGAAATAATCTACTGCGTTCCTTCAACGCATAAATCCTCTAATACTTTTGCCAGCCCCCATTGTAATATTCTTGGCAAATTCAGAATGTTCATCTCTAAGCTCCTCGATGCCAAACTGGTCATTAATATGGTCTTCGTCGAATGTCACAAATTTACCTCACACATAAATGAAGGGAGAATCTGGGGAATTTACATGAGCGTATGTAACAGTCCGTTTTCAGTGAAATTAGAATAGTGATTTTGGGATCACAAATTCAATGTTAAAATATTTATTTTATTATTATTTATTTGTCTACAATATGATAGTAGTATCGTATAAAAATCAAGTTAAGAAATTTT
Source organism: Gossypium schwendimanii (assembly GCA_013677275.1). NCBI lineage: Eukaryota > Viridiplantae > Streptophyta > Magnoliopsida > Malvales > Malvaceae > Gossypium > Gossypium schwendimanii. Next base: position 6,364 of record JABFAF010277901.1, on the reverse strand, counting down.
ATCCTTTGCATGCTTAATTTGATAAAAAAGACTAAATTGCATAAGGTGCAAAATTTGAGTTCTATTAGTAAAAGGTGTCAAATTGCTATGAAATTGGTCTATAAGTGGCTTTAAATGGTAATTAGACCATTAATATTAATAATGGAAAAAAATGAACATATTTTTAATGGTTTTAATAATTATTACTTAAGGTTATATAAGTAATTTAATAATTAAAACAAATATAAGTAAAAATAAAATCATTCTTCTTGTCCATCTTCTTCTTGCCAATTTTTTAAGGAGAAAACACCACCATTTTTTAAGCTTCAACATTCCACCATCTCTCTCTAGTGCATGTAAGTGCATTTTTGTCCCGTTTTTAATGATTTCTATGTTTTTGGAGTCGTTGTAGCTTAGTCTAGCTAGCTCGGGGACTAATTTGCAAAATTATTAAAAATTTAAGGTTTTACCATGAATGTATATTAGTTCTTTTTCATGTTTGATGGATGAAAATGAATGTTTGATGATAGTTGAACAACTTTTGTAAAGGGAATTTTGATAAATTTTGTCAATTAGGGATTTAATTAAAAAATAGAAAATTCTTCATGGTGAAATAGTGAAATAAATGAAATGTAGGGCTCGTGAGGGGCCTAAATAAGATTTGGCTATACTGGGTTGGTATCAAATTGCATGAATTGCAATTTATAACCTTAAGGACTAAATTCTAATGGATTCAAAATTATAGGGACAAAAGTGTATTTTGCCAAAATATGATTTTGGATTTTATCGAAAAGGATGAAGTTTGATTGAATTAAATTTGATTATTTAGATCAAGAAAAGAAATGTATGGATTTAGATCGGGGAAAAGAAAGAGTGTTGGATTAGTCGATCGTATTTCTTCAGTTGTGATCGAGGTAAGTTCATACATTTAATTAAAGTTGTATTATGCTCGATTTACATGCTTTTATGTTATATTGTGGTATTATGTGTCTACGAAAAAATCCAACAAAGTTTTGGCGACTTTTAGATCCCGTTTGAACCTTAAGAGTATATAGGATACAAATGACATGTCATTAGGGGTTACCATGTTTTGGGCGCTGGTCTTGTACGTCCCACCGTTGGTTGAGCTTTCAGCATGTGTTGCGGTTACTTAACAGCTTGTGTAAGCAGCACCGGTAGCTATGTCTTGGATGACTACTTGTGTGAGTAGACCCACTTATGGTTCAAGAGAGAGCATTTATATGAGATAAGTGAATGTAATAGTTTCGACCATATGTTAGCATATAATGTGCGAGATTGCCGCGTATCCTATATTATTGTAGTAGTTCAATGGGTATACAAAAGGGAAGGATCGACAGATTTTTTGATAAGTAATGTTATGAAAGTATGAAACATATATGAAATGATGATGCTTTAAATATGATTAGCCATATTCATGAAAGTATAAATGCTTATAAGTTATGTGCATAAAAGCTATTATGTTTTGCGAAGAGTTGCTAAGTTATATGGTTATCCAACTTGAAAGGTTGTTGTTGCTTAGGCTTGTGCCAAGCTATGTTGAATTATCTCATAAATTTTTTTTAAGCTTATATATATTGAAATGGAAAGGTTTGTTTATGAATTACGAACTTACTGAACGTTATATGCTTACTTCGTGTTATTTATCGTATGTTTTTAGATAATTGGAAGCTTGTTCAGTTTGAAAACTTGTTAGAGATCCATCACACTAGTCATTAGCTATATCGTTAGATTTTGAGGATTTTGAGGACTTTAAGTCATGGTTATAATGGCATGTATAGGTGTCTTTGTTTGATGAAATTAGCTATTATGTGTGGCTTGTATATCTATTATTTTGGTTAATGATATAGTTGATATGATATCATGTATATATAGATATATGGTATTTAAAGTGGTTGTCATTTTGACATCTAAGTACTTAGTGATGGTAGTTGAATGGATGAACATTAAGGTATGCTATAAGATGTTGTTTTGGTATGATATATATAGTGCCTTGAGGTGTTAATGGTTAGTTTTGGTAGCCTTGAATGTATATTGACATTTGGTATAGTTAGTAAGATTAATGGTATATGTGGAAATGGTCAAATGGTATTTGTTGTGCTTGTAATTGGTATATGAACATTATGGCAAATGTGGAATTGAAGTTGTTCAATTGGTGGTTTGAATTATGAATGAATTTGGTAGGTGTTTAGTCAAGTTTGATTGTTGAGTTTGAGGTGCTATTTTGGCATATTGATTGAATGGTTAGTTTCTATGATGTTCTAGCTTGTATATATAGATATTAAGTGCCATTTAAATGCATGAAAATAGGTACATTTGGTTTGAGCAAGTGGCTAGTTTTTGGGTGAGAAAAATGACTTGAAAATGGCCTATTTTTCATCTACAGGCTAGAGACATGGGCGTGTGTCTCACCCGTGTGTCACACACGGCGGTCAGGTGATATTGGCGTGTGTCCCATGTAGCTTATTAAAGGTTACAAGTTTGGCAGTTACACGACCTAGCACACAACTTGGCACACGGGCGTGTGAGGCCATTTCGAGAGGTACACGGCCTGGCTCACGAGCATGTGGCTTGGCCGTGTAACCCAAGTTAGTGAGTTACATGAACACGAACACACTGGGACACGATCGTTTTTCCCTACTTCGAATGTCCACACGACCTAAGACACAGAGGTGTCTCTCAGCCGTGTGAGTCACACGATCTGGCCACACGACCGTGTGACCCCTGTAGTTTGTAAAAAAATATCTTTTTTCAAAAAATCTCATATATTTTTGATTTTGTCCCGATTCATTTCTAATGTCATTTTAGGGCCTTTTAGGGCTCGTAAAAGGGACTATATGCATGAGTTTTGATATTGTTGTTATGTTTTACGTTTTGATTTCATTATGATAAATAAATGTTCGATGTTATCTTCTGGTAATACTCTGTAGCCCTAATCCGAAGACAAATACTAGCCAGGGGTGTTACATTTATTAGTATCAGAGCTACAATTTAGCCGATTCTCGAACTGAATGTAATGTGTGTGAGCTTAGAAATATGTGATAGTGTGTAACTCCTGACACATTTTGAAATATGTTTTCATATAGTAATGAATTCCAATCGGGCTAACTCCGATGAAGTAGAAGGTAACGTACAAGCCTCTATTCACGGGTCAGTGTCGAGTGGATCAAGGCATGTATCTGAGGGCCAGGGAGGAGAAGTTAAGGAAGCCATCTTCCAGATGATAAGCGAATGGTTTATTGAGTTTGTTCGAAAGAATCCAACTACTCAACGACCTCTACCCCCACCTGTTCCCCAACCGGTCATCGTTATTCCTCAAGGTTTGGAACCTTTACCTATTGATAAAATACACAAATATGGGGCCAAAGAATTCAGGGCTTCAGTTGAAGATGATCTTGAGCGAGTAGAATTTTGGTTAGAGAATACGATCCGAGATTTTGATGAGCTATCTTCTTCATCGTTCGAATATTTTAAATGTGTCGTATCTCTATTGAAAGATTCAGTATATCAATGGTGGAATATGTTGGTCTCTGTTGTGCTGAGAGAATGGGTAGATTGGGAATTCTTCCAAATTGAGTTCATAAAGAAATATATAGGTCAAAGGTTTCTTGATCAGAAACGTAAATAAGAGTATGAAAGAGAATTCATCAGGTTGAGCAAGTATGCTCGAGAATGTATTCCAACCGAGGTTGCTATGTATAAAAGGTTCAAAGATGGGTTAAATGAAGACATAAAGCTTCTAGTCAGGATTCTCGAGCTGAAAGAATTCGTTGTTTTAGTGGACAGAGCATAGAAAGTCGAGGAGCTCAGTAAAGAGAAAAGAAAAACTAATTTTGAAGCTAGAGATTTAAGAAAGAGATTAACTAGGAAGTCATATTTGTCATCGTCAAAGAGATCAAAATAACAGCATTATCATTTGACTACTTCAGTGGGATATCCTAGTAGAGATCCGGGTAAACAACATGTGACTTCTAAAGCTCAAGCTACATCAGTAGTGAGTGTTGGTAGTGTTAAAGCCAACAAGCCTAATTGTCAGTGATGTGGTTGACGACACTTTGGTGAGTGTTGGATGAAAGACAGAGCTTGTTTCAAATGTAGTTCGCAGGAACACTTTATTCATGATTGTCCTGAGTTACCTGAAAAAGAAAAGATTTAGTCTATTCGACTGAGTAATACAACTGCAAGAGGGAGACCGTCGAGGAACCCTAGAATTGTGGATAATAACCGTAGTGTGTCTAAGGACTCTACTGTGAGGTCTGAGGCACAAGCACCAGCTAGAGCCTCTGGATCCATGCGCGAGAGGAAGTTTTTGCTCCAGATGTTATTACTAGTACTTTTTCTATCTCTGACACTAAAGTTACTACTTTGATTGATCCTGGATTAACCCATTCGTATGTATGCATGAATCTAGTGTCAAGTAAGAGTTTACATATTATGTCTACTGAATTCGTGGTTAAAGTATCAGACCTCTTAGGTCAATATGTTTTAGTTGATAAAGTCTGTAAGAATTGTCCTTTGATGATTTGGGGTTATAACTTTCTTGTCGATTTGATGCTATTGCCATTTGATGAGTTTGACGTGATTTAGAGTATGGATTAGGGTTATAACTCTGCATGATGCTATTGTGTATTATAGAAAAAAAACTTATTGTATTAAAATATCAGAATGGTGAAAAACTTCAGATTGAATCGGATAGTTTGTGCATGTTGTCTATGGTTATTTCGGCTATGTCAGCACAGAGACACATGAGAAAATGTTGCGATGCTTACCTTGCATATGTACTGGATTCTAAAATATCTAAGGTGAAACTTAGAGAGGTCGAATTTGCCATTGAGTTTCTACCGAAAACGTCACCGATATCGATAGTATTGTACAGAATGGCTCCTACTGAGTTGAAAGAGTTGAAAGCACAGTTACAAGAGTTGATAGATAGAGGTTTTGTTCGACCTAGTTTTTCACCTTGGGGTGCACCGATTTTGTTCGTTAAGAAAAAGGACGGATCAATGAGATTGTGTATTGAATACTGTCAGCTCAACAAGGTTACAATCAAGAATAAGTATTCGTTGCCGCGAATTGATTATTTATTTGATCATTTAAAAGGTGTAACAATATTCTCAAAGATTGCTCTACGTTCTAGTTATTATCAGCTGTGAGTTAAAGATTTAGATGTGCCGAAAACTGCATTCATGACCAATTACGGACACTATGAATTTCTTGTAATGCCATTTGGTTTAACTAATACACCTGTAGTATTTATGGATTTGATAATCGAATCTTTAGACCGTATCTAGACCGTTTTGTTGTGGTTTTTATTGATGATATTTTGATTTACTCTCAAGATTAGTCTGAGCATGCTGAGCATTTGAGAATTGTATTGCAGACCCTACGTGAAATGAAATTGTTTGCCAAATTTAGCAAATGTGAATTTTGGCTTCGAAAAGTTGGTTTTCTAGGACATATCGTATTAGCTGAAGGCATTAGAGTTAATCCGAGTAAAATTTCAACAGTTGTTGACTGGAAACCTCTAAGAAATGTGTCGAAGTTAGAAGTTTTCTAGGATTAGCTAGTTATTACTGAAGATTCGTCAAGGGATTTTCTATGATTGCTACACCGATGACGAGACGTCTTGTAACATCTCGAAATAGGGCCTAAATGGAACAGTGGTTTTGAAACCACAAATCCAAGATAGAAAAGTTTATTGTGATTAATTTTTATAATTTACCAATTGATTGGATGCATGTGTTAGAATACCGATAAGAAATTTCAGCAATTGCATGTCTGAATTGCCTATTAGGGCTTAATTTTAAAAGTGGGTAAATATGAGTTTTAGATGATAAAGGATTTAGTTGAAGTGCATAATTGAAGTAGAGATCCTTAAATGGTAATTAGACAATTAGATTTTCATGGACAAAAATGGGCATGCATAGATAAAAATAACTAAAGTTTTAATGAAGGGAATCTTAGTCATTTTGTAATAAAAAGAATTAAAAAGGGAAAAAGATGACAAAATGTGCTCATCTTCAAGCTATGGCCAAATTTTACAAGGGGAAACCATAGCTGGGGTTTCTTCACTTTCTCAAGCTCATAGTAAGGGCATCCAAGCCTCGTTTTTAATGTTTTTTTTTACGTTTTTTGAGTCCTTGTAGCTTGATTTAGCTTATTCTACCATTAATTCATGTTAGGGTTCAGATTTGGAAAAATACTCATAGGTGAAATGTGTTTATTTTGATGTTTTATGGTAGAATATGAAGATTGAAATCATGTTAAACAACTTTTACTAGGTGATTTTAAGTGAAAACGAGTAAAACGACATAATCGGTAAAAATACCTAATGTTTATAAGTAAATGTTAGAGTGGGAATTTGATG
>JABFAF010277887.1:0-11669 GCA_013677275.1 Gossypium schwendimanii | reverse complement strand
TTTTATTGTTGCTATATTGTCTTGGATTGTATGTTTATATCTGATACTGACTTTCTGTGTTTTACTTTGAATGCATGACATTTCAACTACACGACACTTCATTATAAAATGTGTTAGTTCATATTCGGTTGCTATATAGAAAGCTTGTCATGGAAAAGAGATTTCTTGATAAGGTGGAAGATAATGCGGCTGTCCGAGCTTGGTCAGAAATGACACAGCACAATAAAGGTGATAGTTTGACTGAAGGATATGTATCAGAATTGTGGGACTTTACCCATGTTAGTGTAACTCAGAATGGTTTGCAAGAATTAAAAGAGATCTGGGATCAATGGAACGAGGAGATCAGACAGCTATTCTATTCTAATTATGGGAACTTGCCGTATCTACTAGATATAAAGGTAGACAAGCATCTGTTTTGGGCTCTCGTATAGTTTTGGAACCCTGCCTACAGTTGTTTCACATTTGGAAAAGTCGACTTGGTAGCTACAGTAGAAGAATACATGGCTTTACTTTGATGTTCAAAAATTCAAGTCGATAAAGTCTACTCCAAAGCTGTAAATGCACCAACCTTCTTAAAAAAGAGGCTGATGAACATAACCGGGATGAGCGAGCAGTGGGTTACAGCTCGAATCCAACAGAAGGGGGATAGCAAGTGCGTTCATTGGAAAAGTTTGAAAGATATAATTCTAGTACACCCAGCTGTGAGGAAGAGGGTAGATGTCTTTACTTTAAGCATATATGGCTTAGTTATATTCCCCAAGGCTTTGGGGCATATTGATGAGGCAGTCACTGACTTGTTCGACTAACTTAATAAGAGGGTTATGCCAGTTCCAGCAATTTTGGCAGAGACATTCCTGTCGCTAAATGCCTGTCGGAGAGTAGGTGAAGGTAGATTTGTTAGATGTGCGCAACTTTTACTTGCATGGTTCCACAGTCACTTCTGGAGAGTTGATAAGGTTTCGTATCGGATCTTCTCTAAAAACTATTTGCCACTAAAGGAGGAAGTAGCTACACCGAGGAGAGATGACATTTCGATGGAAAAATGGATGGCAATTCTTCAGGGCCTGCAAGAAGAGGACATTGAGTGGAGAGCTCCGTGGTTACTTCCGGATGAAATCTTGTACCGGTGTGGTGATTTTGATTGGGTCCCTCTGCTTGAAATCTGGGGAGCTATTGGTTATACCCTTTGTTAGTGCTCAGACAGTATAGGTCGAGGCAGTTTATACCTGTAACTCAGGGACTAGCCGAGTGTGAATTTTCATATGGTGGTGATGGTTACAAAAAAAAGATTCGAGAGATATCCAATGCGTGAAACCAGACTCGTCAAATGAAGAGATTGGCCGTAGGCCCAATGACGACTCCTGAGTATGATGAATGGAGGGTCAGAAGAATCAATGATAATATCCCTGAACCAAGTCACAAAAGCAGTCAGTCGATAGAGGAGCATTTACGAGTCGTCCCATCTGAGCTAGAGATTCTAAAACAAGATTTTGAAAGGAGAAATGCCAAATTAGAAAAACAAATAGAGCAAATGGAGGAAGAAAAGATGAACTTGAGATTAGACGTAGACGTTTAGAAACTCGAGGTAGAGAGATTAAGAAAAGGGAAAGCTAGGGCTGAAGAAGATCTAGATAGCTTGAAAATAGATTACAAGAAGTTGTGATTATCAATGAGGACTGCCGGGTTGGGAAAGACTTCAGAGCAGTGACGCGAGGAGATTCAAGAAGAGAAGAACAAGGCCGATAGGTGGGAAAGAAGGTTCCAAGATATTTAAGCGCAAAATGAGGCTCCAAAGAAGAGTTTGTCAGATAGCCAAAAGGAAAAGGACGAGTTAGAGAATAGAGTGACTGAGTTAGAAGGATCTCTCCATCGGTATCAGAATCGGAATTCTGTGATGGAATTAAGAGCAAGCTTAAGTAAGATTGAAGAGATGAAAGAAAGAATAGAAGACTTGGAAACAGCATTGCGAAATTGCGAGATCCGGATCGAGTACTTGGAAGCTAATGAAGATCGTCAGAATGAGCAACTACACTACTTTCAAAACCAAGTTAGAGATAGAGATCATGTTATGGGAGAAGCCGTGGTTCAAATTCGGGAGGTAGCTGATCATCTGCAGACATTGGCAGTGCAAGCTAAGGTGTTGAGCGTGAAGTACGAATTGGAGTCAAGTCGAGGATAAGTCGTATCTATAATCCACCTTATGTAAAAAAGTTTGTTTTCTAGTAAAGTTTTCAAAATGAAATTGAATTAGAATTAACAACTTTTTGCATTCATGCATTGCATCACATCATATGCATTAACAACCATTAAAGGACCCTAATTGAATAAAATTATTTCAATTAACCTGGAAAATCGACACCCCTACAGAACTCAAGCAAAATCAAAAGCAATGGATTAGAGGTTAGAAAAGCTGGAACAAATGCAAAAAGAAATGCAAGATAAGATGCAAGAACAATTGGATAAAATCCAACAAGACGTGCTGGAATCCCAAAGAATTATGAGCCAACTGGCACAATTATTGGTTGATAAAGGAAAGAGCCCTATAATCAATTCGAGAGTTGATCAGGAAGACCCTGTTTATCCTCCAGGCTTCACTCCATGAATAACCAAGCACAACCAGATACGTGCCTGCAGAGAGCACCGGTCACTATCAGGCCTCAATACCAGGATGGTACCGCAGTACCTACGAATTTTCAAATAGTCTCAGGTTCTAATCCGGGGGATAATTTGACCAACCCTATCTTTCCTGATTTGGATGATGTAGCGGAAGTAGAAAAGGCAAAAGTAGATTTACCGAAGCAACTCAAAGATAGGCGTAGGTGGCTAGAGGAAAAGTTCAGAGTGATGGAAAATGCCGATTACCGTTGCAAGATCGATGCCAAAGACCTGAGTTTGGTTCCTGACTTAGTTCTCCCGCCTAAGTTTAAAATGCCCGAATTCGAGAAGTATAACGGGACTAGCTGTCCTGAAGCCCATATCACTATGTTCTGTCGAAGGATGACGGGATATATCATAATGATCAATTGTTAATCCATTGTTTCTAGGACAGTTTGATCGGAGCTGCAGCTAAATGGTACAACCAGCTGGGTCGTGCCCAAATTTGCTCATGGAAGGATTTGGCACAAGCCTTCATGAGACAATATAGCCATGTAGCGGACATAACGCCTGATAGGATCACGCTACAAAACATGGACAAGAAATAGAATAAAATCTTCAGACAGTATGCTCAGAGATAGAGAGAAGTGGCAACGCAAGTCCAGCCGCCTCTTCTGGAAAAAGAAACAACAATGCTTTTTATCAATACTTTAAAGGCCCCGTTCATCACCCACATGTTAGGAAGTGCCACCAAGAGCTTCTCAGATATAGTGATGACCGGTGAAATGATCAAAAATGCGGTGAGAAATGGTAAAATAGATGCAAGGGAAAACTCTAAAAGACCAAACTCTAGGAAGAAGGAAGGCAAAGTGAACAATGTGAATACATACAAGGGATATTCAAAGTCAATCACCGTCAGCTCGCCAAAGATGGTAGCTACCAGTCATCAGGGTCCTCAGAGGTAGGAGACCAATTCAAGGACAGAAAGACCTCAGTTTACACCTATCCCAATAACTTATAAAGAGCTGTACCAAAATCTATTTGATGCGCGTGTGGTAGCCCCTTTTTTATCTGAAACCCATGCAACCCCCGTTCCCTAAATGGTATGACACAAATGCTCAATACGAATATCATGCAGGGATAACAGGGCATTCAATCGAGAATTGTACTGCATTCAAGAATATGGTTGAAAGACTCATCAAAATGCGTATTGTATAGCTAGATAACTCTTCTAGACCTAACGTAGCAGGGAACCCCTTACCTAATCATTCTAACAAAGGGGTTAACGCGGTATCCGAGGATGGAAGTAGAAGAATTAAGGTAGACGTGAGGGAGGTGAGAGCCCCAATGAAATATGTTTGGGACCAGATGGTATATAGAGTTCTAATCACACAAGATTTAGATGAAAGGCCTAAAGGGGCAGGAACGTATTGTGAGTTCCATGCCAAGGAGGATCATAATATCCAGGAATGTGCAGAGTTCAGAGCTGTGGTACAAAATATGATGGATAATAAAGAGATAGAGTTTTATGAAGAGAGTAAAGAATCTGAAGCAAATGAGGTCTTTGCCTCGGAAGAATGACCCGCAGAAAGATTCCAGAAGGTTAATCATCCGTTGGTGATTATTTCACGACCAAGGAACGATGAAGCAGGGATGCAAATACCACCAAAAGTCATAATTCAAAAACCTGTCCCCTTTCCCTACAAGGATAACAAACAGGTTCATTTGGAATTATGACTGTAACGTGACAATTCCAAGAGTGGGGAACCCGATGAATGTTCTAGAGGAGAGCAACGACGATGGTCTCTACACACGTAGTGGAAAGCGTTACAATCTAGCAGCTTGAAAAACAGAACTGGTAAAAGGAAAAACCTTGGTGGTTAAGCAAAAGAAGGAAAAAGCAGTCCAAATGGAATCACTTGTCAATGAGCCAGTAACGGAGAATGAATTTAAGGAGTTTTTAAAATTCCTAAAACACAGCGAATACAGTGTCGTAAGCAGTTACATAAACAGCCAGCTCGTATCTCAGTACTAGCATTACTCTTGAGTTCAGAAGTACACCGTAGTACGTTGATGAAAGTATGAAATGAAACTTACGTCGCTAATGACATCTCTGTGAACAAGTTAGACCGTCTGGTGGGTAACATAAGTGCTGATAATTTTATTTTCTTTAATGATGATGAAATACCACCGGGAGGTAGGGGATTGGCCAAGGCTCTGCATATTACAACTAGCTGCAAGGGTATACGTTGTCGGGGGTACTAATTGATAACGGACCAGCCCTAAACGTCTTACCCTTATCTACCCTAAATAGGTTGCCAGTGGACAGCTCGCATATGAAAGCATGCCAGAACATAGTGAGGGCGTTCAATGGTACGGAAAGGAAAGTGATGGGAAGGACTGAGATATCCCTTTTAATCAGCCTGAGCACGTATGAGATAGATTTCCTGGTAATGGACATCAAGCCCTCTTATAATTGTTTTCTAGGAAGGCCTTGGATTCATTCAGCAGGAGCAGTACCTTCATCGCTACACCAAAAGTTAAAATTGGTAACAGAGGGTTGACTGGTGATGATCAATGTAGAGGAAGACATTATTGCGGCTGTAACTAGTGACGCACCGTATATAGGGATAGAAAGAGAAGCAATTGAATGTTTATTTCGATCTCTGGAATTTGTAAATGCGACATTCATTGTTGAAGGGAATAAGATCCCCACACCCAGAATATCCAGAACAACAAGGATGGGTCTACAAATGACGGTGGGAAAAGGGGCTCTACCTGGAAAAGGACTCGGGAAATATCTCCAAGGGAGAATAGAGGTACCCAGATTAATGGACAAACAAGATCACTTCGGCTTAGGGTATAAGCCAGATGCAAAGCAAAATAAGAAAGAGTTGGAGAAGAAGCGCGAAAGGAGAGAATCGCTCTTGGATGGAAAAGAGATTAAATGAGAGCCCATGATAATCCCTCACATATCCAGAACCTTCATATCGGGGGGAACTATTCACTCCAAATGGATGTCGTTGAGAAAGGGAGCTACAGAAGAAATCTTGGGGAAACTAAGCATCAATGCTATAAACGAGGAAGAGTCGGAAGAAGGGAATTCATCAGCCATTCGCCCTTATAAGCCGGGAAGCGTTCTAAATAATTGGACTGCCGAGGAGATCCCTGTAACTTTTAAAGTCAATTTAGAGTAATATTCATAACACACTTGTTGCTCTGAGCCTGGGAGCAACAAGAATCTTTTGTAAAAGGTATATGTCCAAAATCTTATTTCAATGAAATATATAATTCAGTCTCATTTTGAGTAAATAGTCTTCTATTCTTTCAATTCTATTCATAAACATACTGTGCATACAATTATTCTTAGATTCTTTGAATTTCCTTTTCACCTCAATAATAGGTCCCCAGATATTAATGATATGAGTGACACTGCTACTAACTCAGAGTTCCCTTTTGAGCAAGACATGGGTATAAAGGATTCTTAGGATTTTAAAGATGATCGAGACTATAACTTATCTCCTGATTTGTTAAGAATGGTAGAACAAGAAGAAAAATAGATCCTACCTTATAGAGAGCCGGTAGAAGTTGTGAGCTTAGGGGAGGGGAAATAAGTGAAAATTGGAGCTTGCATGGGTGCAGAGACGAAACGGGATCTCATTGAGTTGCTCCAAGAATTCAAAGATGTCTTTGCATGGTCCTATCAAGACATGCCAAGGTTAAACACTGATATAGTGGTACACCAACTCCCCATAAAGAAAGAATGTAAACCAGTTCAGCAAAAACTCTGAAGGATGAGACCTGATGTCTTGGTGAAAATAAAAGAAGAGGTTAGGAAGCAGTTTGATGCTGGTTTCTTACAGGTAGTCAAGTATTCAGAATGGGTGGCCAACATAGTCCTTGTTCCTAAGAAAGATGGGAAAGTGCGAATGTGTATGGACTACAGAGATTTGAACAAAGCCAGTCCCAAGGATAATTTCCCATTGCCCCATATTGATACCTTAGTGGACAACACGGCTGGTTACTGACTGTTTTCTTTCATGGATGGCTTCTCCGGGTACAACCAAATTAGGATACATCCTGAAGACATGGAGAAGACCACCTTCATAATAATATGGGGGACATTTTGCTACAAAGTGATGCCGTTTGGACTAAAAAATGCACGGGCAACATATCAGAAGGCCATGGTAACCTTGTTCCATGACATGATGCATAAAGAGATAGAAGTCTATGTCGATGACATGATTGCAAAGTCTAGAACAGAAGGGGAACATGTGCGAGTCCTTAGAAAATTGTTCGTAAGATTAAGAAAATTTCAGCTAAATCTAAATCTAGCGAAATGCACCTTCGGGGCCAGATTGAGAAAATTACTGGGATTCGTGGTCAATGAGAGAGGAATTGAGATTGATCCAGACAAAGTAAAGGCTATACAAGAACTACCTTCACCGCATACTCAAAAAGAAGTTCGAGGTTTTCTAGGGAGATTAAATTATATCGCTCGGTTCATTTCACAGTTAACCGAGAAATATGACCCCATATTTCGTCTTCTCAAGAAACACAATCCAGGTGTATAGGATGAGGAGTGTCAGAAAACGTTTGAAAAAGTCAAACATTACTTGTCTAATGCCCTGGTGCTAATGCCACCTTACCCAGACAAGCCATTGATACTATATTTGGCAGTATTTGAAAATTCTATGGGATGTGTGCTTGGCCAACATGATGAATCAGAACGAAAAGAAAGAGCAATCTACTATCTCAGCAAGAAGTTTACTGAATGCGAGACGAGATATTCACCAATCGATAAGTTATGTTGCGCTCTGATTTGGACAACTTAGAGATTGAGACAATACATGTTGTACCATACAACCTGGTTAATTTCTAAACTGAACCCTCTGAAGTACTTGATGGAGTCAACTGCTCTGAATGAAAGGATGACCCGATTGCAAATTTTACTGTCTGAATTTGATATAGTCTATGCGAACCAGAAGGCAATAAAAGGGAGCGCAATAGCAGATTTTCTGGCCAGTAGAGCTCTGGAAGATTGTGAGCCAATAGACTTCGATTTCCCAAATGAGAATTTGATGTATGTTGCAACTATAGAAAAAGACTCTCAAGAAGACCGCCCTTGGAAGCTAAATTTTGACGGAGCCTCGAATGCTGTGGGTAATGGGATTGGGGCAGTTTTAGTATCTCCCGACGATGATCATTATCCATTCACTAGCAAGTTAGATTTTGATTGCACAAATAACATGGCGGAATATGAAGCATGCATTATGGGAATTCGTACAGCTATTGAACGCAAAATCAAAGTGTTAGAGGTATATGGGGATTTTGCATTGGTAATTTATCAGCTCAAAGGTGAATGGGAGACAAGGGACTCCAAATTGATTATTTATCGAAAGCTGGTCTTGGAATTAATTGAAGAATTTGATGACATTACCTTCTGCTATCTCCCACGGGATGAAAATTAGATGGTTGACGCATTGGCTACATTAGCTTCTATGATCAAGGTGAATAAACAAGAGGATGTGAAGCCTATCCAGATGAGTATTTATGAGGTTCCAGCCCATTGTTGTAACATTGACGATGGAGAAGAAAAGGATGATCATCTTGGTATCAAGACATACTGCGATATGTAAAGAATCGCGAGTATCCAGGCCAAACAACTGAAAATGAAAAAAGAACATTGAGAAGGTTGGCCAATGATTATGTCTTAGATGGGGAAATCTTGTATAGAAGAGGAAAAGATCAGGTGTTGCTAAGATGTCTAGACGCTGTGGAGGCCAAGCAAATCTTGGAAGAGGTGCATGAAGGAGTTTGCGGAACACATGCTAATGACTTCACAATGGCCAGACAAATCATGAGATTTGGATATTATTGGTCCACCCTGGAAGGGGATTACATCAAATATGCCAAGAAATGCCATAACTGTCAAATTTACGGAGATAAGATTCATGTGCCCCTTTACCTCTCCATGTTATGACTTCGCCATGGCCTTTCTCTATATAGGGCATGGATGTCATTGGGCCAATCTCGCCAAAAGCTTCAAATGGGCATCGGTTCATATTCGTGGTTGTTGACTACTTTACTAAGTGGGTGGAAGCCACTTCTTACGCCAGTGTTACAAAATCAACAGTCAGCAGATATCTAAAAAGGGAGATCATATGTCGGTATGGGATGCCAGAAAGGATTATATCCGATAATGCATTGAATTTGAACAACAGTACGATAGCGGAGGTCTATAATCAATTCAAGATCAAACACCACAACTCATCGCCATATCGCCCATGAATGGTGCGGTAGAAGTGGCCAATAAAAACATCAAAAAGATCGTGGGGAAAATGACTGAGACTTATAAGGATTGGCACGAGAAATTACCATTTGCCCTTTTTGCCTATCGAATGTCTATCAGAACCTCTATCGGGGCAACATCTTTCTCATTGGTTTATGGAATGAAGGCGGTTTTGCCTATTGAAATAGAGATTCCTTCCCTTTGATTTTTGTCAAAACTGAAGTTAGATGAAGCGGAATGGATTCAATCTCGATATGATCAACTGAATTTGATTGAAGAAAAGAGGCTACGAGCTATACGTCATGGTCAAATGTACCAAAAGAGAATGATGCAAGCTTACAACAAAAGGGTTCGTCCCAGGGAATTTCGTGAAGGAGATTTGGTACTGAAGAAAATCCTACCCATACAAAAAGACTTTAGAGGAAAGTGGATGCCAAATTGGGAAAGACCTTATGTGGTAAAGAAAGCCTTTTCTGGAGGAGCGTTGATTTTGACAGAAATGGATGGTAAGAACTTACCTAATCTTGTGAATTCAGATTCAGCCAAGAAATACTTCACCTAAAAAAAGAGAGGCCAAGGTGAAAACCCGCGAAGGGCGCCTTGAGTCCTAAAAAAAAAGAGGCCAAGGTGAAAACCCGCAAAGGGCACCTTGAGACCAAAGGGAATTTGAGTTGAAAACCTGAAAAGGGCGGCTCAGATTTTGGATCGGATTGGGGCAAGTGGTGATCTTGCTATACTTGAATCAACGGAAAAGGGTGAGCGACATCTTGAGGCGTCGATAGAATATTGCAGATCTCCTAAACACATGTCAAACTCAGAATGGTTTTCAGAAAGTTTGTACAGAGAAGCTCATACTACGATATCTGGGGCACCTATTTCCATTTTTGTATTTTGATGAAATACCCTATCTTGTTTAATCTACCCTCTTTTTGTATTCTAGCAAATTTTGTTGTTTTGATTCATTCATTCATTTTGAACTTTGCTCTCTACAAAGTTTCATCTTATCCATTTCGATAATCTTTTTCAAGCATTTTTCATTGAAATAATAATTAATGGACTGACAATATTTAAACAAAAGGAGTTCTGCATATTACTCTAAAAGTTTCTAAATAGTACGAGGACCTGAAACAGGACTATTATTTAGAACTAACCAAGCTTAGGGGTTGAAAGCATTTGAGAAAGAATAGTCTAAATTGCGACTATTTCTTTAGTTTTTCTGTCAAAGATACCGACTAAATAAGAAGGCATTAGTGATAAAACCTTGATGAACAACGAGGAATGACAACCCAAACATTAAAAATAGATGATTCTCATGACATTCTGTATTCATGCAAATATCATTTATACACACCTAGTTAGGAGCATTTGATTCATTCTGATCATGTCATCCTAAACGCTAGGCATAAATAGGTCCATAAAATGGATTTTGCAGGTCATGTTCCCCAGAGAACAGATTAGCGAGGTCATAAACCTTGTCTCTTTGAAGTTGCAGTAGAGCAGGTTGAGGTCACTAACCTTATCGTCCTGAAGTTGCAATGGGGCAAGTTGAAGATATGAGTCTGATTTCCCTGCAATTGCAGTGGAGTGGGTCAAAATGATGGATCTTATCTTTCTGAAGTTACAGTAGAATGGATCGCATCAGACTTTATTGAAACCACAGGTTCTATCTCGCCGAGGATGCAGTAGAGTAGAACAAAGATAACAAATTTTATTTCCCTAAAGTTGTAGTGGAACAAATTGAGGACCGGCTACAAATCTTATCTCTTTGAAGTTGCAGAAGAGCATATTAAAGCCACAAAATCTTCTCCCCTGATATTGCAGTAAAACAGTTGCAGTGGAGCGGATTAAAATGATGAATCATATACCTCTGAAGTTGCAGTAGGTCGAGTTAGATCTTATTGTATCAAATCTTATCTCTCTGAAGTTGCAGTGGAGGAGACTGAAGCTACTAACCTTATCTCCCTGAAGTTGCAGTGGAGGAGATTGAAGCTACTAATCCTACTTCCCTGAAGTTGCAGTGGAGGAGATTAAAATGATAAATCCTATACCTTTGAAGTTACAGAGGGTCGGATTAAATCATATCAATTTTCTCCCCCTTAAAGTTGATGCAAGAGTGGATTGAAGCTACAAGTCGTATCTTTCTGAAGTGTAGTAGAGTGGGTCGGCGTAACAAAATGCAGTGGACTGGAATAAAGTTACTTAAAGAGAAGCATCAAGAGAAGTCAAGACTCGGCGAGACCGGGCAAAAATGGATCTTTCTTAGTCTTTGCTCTGTTATTGTTACACGACAACGAGCAAAGAGGGGCAGCTGTACAAGCCCATTTTACCCGGGCCCAAACCCACCTAAACCTACCCAAACCTACCTAAACCTACCCAAACCCAACCAAAACCAAATCAGCCCAAACCCGAAGCCCAATTTGCCCTAGGCCCAATCTCCCCAAAAAAATTTTGCCTAGGGTTTCAGAGATTGAAACCCTAAGCGCAGCCTCTTTGACCTTTGGCCTTCTGAAGCCGCCAGATGTCCCATCCACGCCTGCCCACGGTCACGTCGACCACGCCACTTGCGCTGACGGTCACCTGCAAAGAAGAAAGCAAACAAAATAACAAAAGCAGTAGCATTCGTCTATAAAAGCCAAAGAAAATGTATTTTGAAGCTTGGCTTCCAATTTTTGTAACCAAAGAAACAGATATTAGCAAAAAGAAATAAAAAAAAAAGAGAAATATTGAAGGTGATTTGTGTTCTTCCGTTTCAGATCTGTTGTTTTTATTTTGTTTTATTTTA
>JABFAF010277886.1:0-12618 GCA_013677275.1 Gossypium schwendimanii | reverse complement strand
TTTTGTTTTTAAAGTTGTTCTAGCTTAATATAGCTAGCCCACGGGCTAATTTGCAAAACTGTTAGAAGATTAAAGTTTTTACATGAATTAGTCCATGTTGTTTGTGAAGTTTCATGGTAGAAAATGAATCTTATTGCTAGATAAACAACGTGTGTAAAGTGATTTTGGTTGAAAATGTTAATTAGGGATTTATTTGTCAATTTTGTAAAATGTGTGGTGGAAATTGTGAAATAATGAAATGTATGAGCTGCTATGAGACTATATGAAATTTAGCTAGACTTGGTTAGAAATGAATTTGAATGAATTTCATTTTACGAGCTTAAGGACTAAATTATAAAGAAATCAAAATATTAGGGAAAAAAGCATAATTTTGTAAAAATATGAATTTTGATTGAATTGAACGGAATGATTATTAAATGGACTGAATTTATTCATTTAGATTAAGGTAGACCTCATACGGCTTTAGATCGGGGCAAAGATAAAGTTTCGGATTAATCGACTCCTTATTTACATTTTATCGTCAAGCTCAGTTCATACACATAAATAGTTTTTTAAATTTATGTTTTAAATACTATCATGTTATTTTGTCATATTATGTCTCTGTGGAAAAATCCAATGACGTATTGACGACGATTAAATATGAAAAGAGATAGTTTTGACTACCGACTATGAAAAGGGATGTGACAACCACCAACTATGAAAAGGGATGGTGACAACCATCGAATATGAAAAGGGATAGTTTCAACTATCGACTATGAAAAGAGATGGTGACGATCATCAACTATGAAAAGGGATGGTGACGACCATAGAATATGAAAAGGGATAGTTTCGAGTATTAATTATGAAAAGGGATGGTGTCGGCCATTAACTATAAAAAGGGATGGTTTCAACCATCAAATATGAAAAGGGATGCTGACGACCATCAAACATGAAAAGGGATGATTACAACCATCGTTACCACACTTCGTGTGAGCTTCGGTAAGGTTTTCGATGCAATTGACTTTGCTATTATGGAAAGGTAAGAAGTATGTGTATACATAATTATGGAAAGTATGAGTTCATATGATTTATACTTATGAATTTTTTCTTATCATGTGATGACATTGAAGTTATGTGATTAAGCACTAATTTGTGTTGTTGGTGATGCTTCAGCTTGTGTCAAGCTTGTGTTGGAATGATCCATGTTTATTTTTAAGCTTTGAAATGGTAAACATTGTTTATGAATTACGAACTTACTAAGCATTATATGTTTACTTTGTGTTATTTTTCTATGTTTTATAGTTAATCGAAAGCTCGTTCGGGTTGGAAGATCATCAGAGACCTATCACACCATCCATTAGCTATATCGGTAGATTTTGATGATTTTAAGTCATGGTTATAGTGGAATGTATAGGTGTTTTGTACTTGATGGAATAGCCAATATGTTTGGTCTGTAAATAAGGTACTTTGGTTGATGACATTTTTGTATTTTGGTGCTTGTTGGTTAAATGTTGAAATGGTTGGTGATGATATGAATTGAAAGGCTCTTTTGGTAAGCTTGAATGGGATCTTGGTATGTGGCGATTATGGTAGGATTTGGTATGAAATTAGGTTGCTGAGGCTTAGTTGATAAATGGCTAAGTTATGCTTATGTTTAAGTATATTTGATATTATGTGAATTGAGGTGCCTTTTGGCATATTGGTTGTATCAATATGTACCATATTGATCTAGTTTGATTATGTATATTTTAGGTACATTTTGAGTGCTTGAAATGGGTGTGAATGGATTGTATTTGTGTGCATGATTTCAATGAAGGAAATGGCTTGAAAATGTCATATTTTTTTGTCCACACTGCCTCAACGGGCATATGTCTCAATCGTGTCTGACACATGGCCATGCGACATAGCCATGTGTCTGTAACACCCCTAGCTCGTATCAGTCGCCGAATTTGGGCTACGGTGTATTACTGGAGTATAACATCATATAACGAACATTTTATAATTACTAACAAACCATAATATAAATCATAGTAATATCAGCCAAAATGATACATAATGTCCCTTTTACGAGCCCTTGAGGCCCTAAAGAGACATTAGAAACGAATCGGGACTAAATTGGAAACATATGAAATTTTTCAAAAAAAGTTAAAATTTTTCAAACTGTAAGGGTCACACGGCCGTGTGACCAGGTCGTGTGACACACACAGCCAAGAGGCACGCCTGTGGCTTAAGCCGTGTGGGCATTCGAAATAGGGACACACAGCCGTGTCCCAACTCGTGTCTGTGCCCGTATAGTCTCAGCTCTTGTCTGTGCCCGTGTAACTCACTGACTTGGGTCATACGGTAAAGCCACACACCCATGTGCTAGGCCGTGTGCTAGGCCGTGTAAATGCCTGACTTGCAACCCTTTGAATGATACAAGGGATACACAGCCATGTCACCTAGCCGTGTGTCACACACGTCTGAGACACAAGTCCATGTCTTTATCCATATGGACGAAAATAGGTCATTTTCAAGCCATTTTTCTCACCCAAATTCCTACCACTTGCACAAGTCAAATGCATCTATACTCAAGCATTCAAAACACACCTAATATATGCAAATTCAAGCTTAAATAGTATAGGAATAAACTATTCAACCAGTATGCCAAAATGGCACCTCAATTTCAACAATTAAACTTGCCTAAACACCTATTGAATTCATTCATCATTCAAACTACCAATTGAACAATTTCAATATCACATTTCCTATGATATTCATATACCAAATATAAGCACAACAGACACCATTTTGGGCCATTTTCACATCCACCATACATCTTACCAATTTGACCTAAAACCAACCACATTCAAGCTACCAAATCTAACCATTAGCCACATCATGAACTATCCCAATCCAAACCAACCAACAATTCATAGTAGACCATTATAAACATCAATTCAATTCCATCATATTAACCACCACCACATCAAAATAACAACCACACAAAACACCAAATATTCATAATATCATAACTACAAGTTCATCAACCAAAATGTCATATATATACAAGCAACACATAATGGCTAAATTCATCAAACAAAAATGTCTATACATGCCATTATAAACATGACTCAAAATCATCAAAATATACAGATATAACTGAGGGATAGTGTGATGGATCTCCGACAAGCTTCCAACACAAGCGAGCTTCCGATTATCTAGAAACACACAAGAAATAACACGAAGTAAGCATATAATGCTTAGTAAGTTCGTAATTCATAAACAAAGCTTACCATTTCAATATTTATATATAATCATAAAAACAATTTGAGACAATCCAACTTAGCTTGGCATTAGCCTAGCAAGAACAATATTTCAAGTTAGATATACACATAACTTAACAACTAATAGCAAAACTTAATAGCTTTTATGCACACAACATATAAGCATTCGTACTTCCTTGTATATAGCTAAGTATATTTAAAGCATCATCATCTCATACCATTTTCATACTTTCATAGCCTTACTTATCGAAGTATTTGCCAATCCTTCCCTATTTCATACCCATTGAACCACTACAATAATATCGGATACGTGAGAATCTCGCACACTATGTGCCAACATGTGGTCGAAACCACTACTATCTCATATCTCATATAAATGCTCGCTCTCGAGCATAAATGGGTCTACTCAAACAAGCTGTTAGTCAAGAAGTAGCTACATAGTGCTGCTCACACAAGCTATCAAGTAACCATAACACATGTCAAAAACTCAGCCACCGATACGACGTACAGTACCGGCACCCAAAACACGATAACCCCTAATGACATGTCATTTGTATCCTATATATTCCTAAGGTTCAAACGGGATCCAAAAGTTGCCAAAACTTCATTGGATATTTTCGTAGAGTTGTAATACCATAATATAACATAAAAGAATTTAAATCAAACATAATTCAACACTATTTGAAATGAACGAACTTACCTCAAACACGAAAGAAGAAATATGATCGATTAATCCAACACTTTTTCTTTTCTCCAATATAAATTCATACGTTGCTTTTCTTGATCTATATAATCAAATTTAGCTCATTCAAATTTCATTCTATTCAATTTAATCCAAAAATCATATTTTGGAAAATTTATGCTTTTGCCTCTAAAATTTTGAATTCAATACAATTCAGTCCCTAACTCATAAAAATGAAAATTCATGCAATTTAGTACCAACCCATCCCAGCTGAATATCAATTAAGTCCTTAGCAAGCCCTATATTTCATTTATTTCACATTTTTACCATGAACATTTTTCTATTTTCAATTAAATTCCTGAATGACAAATTAATAAAAAATTCATTTACAAAAGTTGCTCAACTATCATCAACATTTATTTTAATCCATCAAGCACAAAAAACTAATATAATTCATGGTAAAACCCTAGACTTTTAACAGTTTTGTAAATTAGTACCTAGGCTAGCTAGATTAAGCTACAATGACTCCAGAAACATAAAAATCATTAAAAACAGGATGAAAAATACTTACATGCATGAGAATAAAGGTTGGCCAAATGTTGGCCGAATGTTTGAAGCTTTGTTACTGGTTTCCTTAGTGAATTTAGGCAATGGAGAAAGAAAAGAAAGATGATATCTTTCTTTTTCCTTAATTTAATTTATGTTATTTTATTCATTTGCTAAATTAACCTTATTCATTAACTTATAATTTACATTTATGATGTCCCTCTTAGTCCACTAAATATAATATTGGTCTTATTAGCATTTAAGGCCACTCATATTTAAATTTCATAGCAATTTGACACTTCTTTTCTAATAGAACACAAGTTTTACACTTTGTGAGATTTAGTCTTTTTTTATCCAATTAAGCATTCAAAGGATAAAATTTCTTCACGAAATTTTTATACAACACTACTAACATGCTGTAGACATTAAAATAATAAAATAATTTTTTTGACGTTGGGTTTGTGGTCCCAAACCATTGTTTCGATCTCATTGAAAACGGGTTGTTATAGCGTCCCCTGTTGGTTTCAAAGGGTTACAAGTCAAGCAGTTACACAGCCTAGCACACGGCCTAGCACATGGGCGTGTGAGGCGATTTCAAGAGTTACACGGCTTGGCACACTAGCGTGTGTCTCTAATTCAAATGCCCAAACAGCCTGAGACACGGGCGTGTGTCTCAGCCATGTGAGTCACACGGTCGTGTGACCCCTGCAGTATGAAATATTTCAACTTTTTCCTTGAAATTCTTAGTTTTTTCGATTTAGATTAGAATCATTTCTAAAGTGTTTCTGAGGCCTTGAGGGTTCGAAAAAGGGACATTATGCATGTGTTTGAATGAATAAATCTATGAATTATAAAATGTCAAGAATCAAATATTTTGACTTTTAAATTTTTGGCAATACTCCATAACCCTATTCCAGCAACAAATACGAGTTAGGGGTGTTACAATGTCTCATCAGTAAGGATCTACGATGTTGATTGGAAGGTTGGGATTACTAAGAATCTTCCTTTACTTTCAATAATGCCTCAGCAAACTCGTACTTAACCTGCTGCTTAGAAGATACCTAAAGTGACATGCTTCTTTCCAGAGCAAGATCTCAAGTTACATGACCTGTGTCTACAGGCCTTAACACGACACCCTACATTGCTTTGTCTTCATTCTATACAAATGTTGCTCTATGTCTACAGTCTGCTAGAGGTTTTCGATCGAATACCCAATTATATCATCCGATTTTAGTCTAACTAATTCAACCTTTTCATAATTAGATTTAGTTTATGGGCATACTGCACACTCATCTATGTCTAGGAAATGTACACATACAATTAGGAAATAAAAACAATTGAATAAAACAATAGATAAAATTAAATATATGCTTCAACCATTAAAGGAAATAAAAGTTTCATCATATAATCTCAACCCTATGAGATTTAATTCATGGGTTGGTGATTAAAATTCAAGTTCAAAATAACATCCAAATTCGTTTTGATCAATTCAATTCATGGGAGAATAGATTAAAAAATAATGGAAGAACTTAGGAAGATGGTTATCACCAAACCAATCTACAATCCAACAACATAGTGCCTTGTGGTGCCTGAGAAGGACTGCCTTCAGCTTCTTCTTTTCGTCTCTACTCAGCCCCTACCCTCTATTGTTACCTTCGGATCTCCACACTCTTTAGGGTTTCCTCATTTGGCTTTTTATAAGCATTTCTTCATAGGATAGCTTCAACAGTCCACGATATCCTCTTCTAATTTTTAGGCGGATTTTCCTGGTACAACTAAAGTTAGACTGAGACCAGCATGCATTTAGTGTTGACTCGGTCATCTTCTTGAATTTCCATGGCATACAAGGTGGCTAACTATCCAAAATTTTGCCCCGATAAGCCTTCACTCCTTTATTTCTTTCTTCATATCTTGCACCTGCCAAACTACCTAATACAACCCTTTCACATGCAATTAAAAGTATCTAACATGTAAACATAATCCAAGCTCCTAATCCAAATGTTAAAAATACTACTAACATGTCCTAACATGCCAGTAAATGTACCTAAGTACAAGAAATTAGCCAGGTCTAAAGGAATGAAATATAACTTTTTTCAAGAGTTATCAAGCGCATTGTTGTGAGGGCCTTTTGTACTTAGTATTAAGCATGATGTAAAGATAGGGAAAATGAGATTTTGAATCCACTTTTTAAGAAACAAAGGTTTAGTTTTTAACTCGTTTACCTTACTTATTGACTTTGGTGTGTAAGGTTTATATACATTAGAAGTTTACTTTGTGAACCTTTTGTTTGGGGCTTAAAAGAGTTTAATTTGTAGTTGTAATGAATTTATCTTTTCTCTTATAAACTACCTTTTTGCCAAATCATTTTTAAAAAAATGCTATTACATTAGAATAGATGCAAAAACACTTGTTATGCGCCAATCTTGGATCCCTTCTCGAGAGCTGGGATTGTGGTGTCACAAGTATTCTAGATACATGATATCTTAATTTCCTAATTTAAGTCTAACTTGACTGAAACTGGTGAACCCTAGTTCGCGAAACCAACTGGTGAACCCTAGCTTGCCAAACCAATTGGCAAACCCCAGTTCGCCAAACCAACTAGTAGACCCAACTTGCAATGAATCTAGTGAAACCCTTTACCACATCTTTTTACGTACACTTCTTTGTCGTGTTTCTTGCGTACTTTTTACTAATATTCATTTGGTGAACCCTTAGTTCATTGATACATAAGCGAACCCTTAATTACGGGGCCCAAACTTCTAGGCCCTATCTTAGGATGTTGCAATGGCCATGGCAATATCATATATGTGGAAGTTCGAAAGGACTATCTGTTATGTGGGAAGTTCATTAGGACTATCTTTGAGGGAAGTCCATTAGGACTATTTTTGGTAGAAAGTCATTAGGACTATCTTTGTGGAAAGTCCGTCAGGATTATCTTTGGTGGAAATTCATGAGGACTATCTTTGTGGAAGTTTGTGAAGAAAGTTTGTGAAGAAAGTTTGCCAGAACTATCTCATCAATATGATTCCACCCTATGTCCATTTATATGAATCCACAAAAAGGTGATCTATTATTTAGAGAAGGTTATTGCGCCTATGCTAGCAAATAAATTGAGACGGATACGAGTTATAAAGGTTCGCCAACTTATTCTCATAGTTTTTCATCTACTATAGTTGTGGAAGTCACCCTAGAGAGTGTTACGGGTTCATTTAGAGATTCAAATCTAAATTTATATGTCCGCCTTGAAGGAGTCCGCATGCTAGTAGCACATCCCGCGTTTGATTCCATTGTACAATCAAATTTTGTGAAAGTCATAATATATATAATTGTCACCAAGTCTTTTTTGGGGAAAATACAAGGGTGTTTTCTTATACTTTCAAAATGAGGAAACTGTTTATCTAAGTAAGTATTTTGTCTAAAATTATGCAAGTTATCTGTAGCTACGAAACTATATATGAAAGATTTTGTAGTCTACCACAACTGTCTTATAAGTATGATTCAACAAATGAAGGATTCCTTGTTAAGAGTCTGCCTACAAGCCAGTTGTTTCAAACAGAACCACCAGAAGGATTGTAATACGAGTTTGAGTCTAGTAAGACAAATCGTTATTAACAGTCTATAGTATAAACTATTCACCAAGAATAATCTTATGGGAAATATTGATAGTTATCACATTCAAAGATCGGGGTTAAAAGTTTTGCCCGTTCGAAGTGAAGGTTCGCTAATGGTCCCGCTAACTCGGATCGCAAATCAGTTGGGTGAACTGGGGGTTCGCCAAGATTCTAGCGAACTCGATCTCCGCTAAGGAAGTTTTAGCAAGGGTGTTCTCTGAGCAACACTTTATGCCAAATGAATTGGTAAGGGGTTCACTAGTTCATTTCAAGGTAGGTTTGCTAATATGTTGGCAAACTACACTGGGGTTCACCAGGTAAGTTGCAAACTAGGTTCATCGGTCAAAGATATAGTCAAACTCAAATTAGGGAAAAAAAGTGATTTAGTGTATCTAAGAATACTTTACAGGCAAGTAACAACGTTCCTAAGTCAAATAGGGTATCCAAAGATATCTAGGACTCTTAACTCTATAAAGAAGACCCTTAATTCTGTGAAATTCTTCACTGAATATTTTGCCATTAAAGTCACTATTCTAAGTTCTTTTCGTCGCAATCCAAATATGTCATTGTCTTGTAAGTGTTGATTGTTCTGAGAGCTAGGTTGGCACGCTTGTGAGAAATATCTATTTTTTGTTAGTAATATGTTTGTATGCAAACAAGTCAAACCATCTTCTAGCAAGGATAAAGGCAAAGCCAAAATTGTTTACATTCTTTATTTTTGGTGAGTGATCGATAACTGTCAGTTTATGGGTTTTCAAAGGTATTCTGATTATGATCGATAATACCTATGGTTTTCTAAATGAATCCTTGTTTTCAAAACACAAAAATAAGATTTTTGAAAAGCTTTATTTTAACCTACGAACTCTGTTGTCAAAATTATAGTTTTGCAAAGATGATTTTAAAGAGTAATTTTATTCGAGCTTTTGATAATAAGAATGTTTTCAAAGAACATTTTAAACTGTGTTTTTGAAAGGCACGTAACAGTTGAGCTTTTTATAGGCAAATGTTTTAGCTCTACTTTATGCGAGCTCTCTATATGGATTTGCTTTGTGGGAGCTCTTTGTTTAGCTTTTCCTCAATGCGAGCTTTCTATTCTGTGTGCTCCTTAGTAAGCCTTCTAATATGTATACCAATAGTGTGAGTACTCACCCATGTCAAGCCTCACTCTGCGTGGTCTTTTAAAACATGGGCCTTTGTGAGATTGTGATATGTGTCGCATTCTACGTCCTCTTTGTGAGCTAGGTTGGATATAACTTATTCAACGAGACATATCTTCTATTTGATGAACGAGTAATGCGACCTAAGGCCAACTCTGTTCATGAATTTCGTTATGGCAAGCTGGTCTCGTGACTCTATTATATACTCAAATTCGGTTTTGTTTTTGAAAAGTAATATGTCCTCTCATGATTTTAATGTGAGTCCTTTTTAAAAGAATGTTTTAAAAGAAAGGATTTCTAAGCATTATTGTTTTCAAACTAGTTCCACAAAAATAAGGTTTACCAATACGAACTAAGTCCCAGATCCTCACCTGTAAACCTAGCACGTAAAACATTTTCAAAAGTAACGTTTTCCACTATTTTCAAATGTTTCTTTTAAGGCATAATCTAATGGTTTCTGATTATTCACTAACTTTTCCTCGAAGTCACCAACTCCTCTCTTACTTCTCAGGTAAGTAGATCGCAGATATCATAGGCAAGGTCGACGTTTCAGCGATGGACCTGAGTGATACAGCAAACCATGAAGATGAGTGATGGGCTTTAGTTATGTCATTTAGAACAATAAATTGCATCGTCAATTGATTTTTGAATTATTTTCTTAGTATAAAAGTACAATATGCTATGTTATTAAGTTTACTCTGTTTCTGTAAACTTGCAATGGATTTTGACTTCTATTTTATAAGTAATAAATAGATGTTATTCATGTACGTCTATTTGTAAATTACTTGCGTACCCTTGTAGTGTTAGTATTATCACGTGTGAAACCCTAAGTATGTTTACCATATTTACATGCATACCCTTAGCTTTCCAAACCCTTACATGTCTGGGAATCCATGAATTTATGTGAACCCTATTTAATCATGATAGTCTTTTGCACGCATATTTTCCTTATTTACGAAGCCTGTTAATTAGTGAATCTATGATGTGTGAGCAGTTTAGGTGTTAAGTGAACTATTAGTGTTTTGTGAACTTAAGATTTAAAAATCATTGTATGTAAGCTATTGTGTTTTGCAAACTCATGTTTTGTGCAAGCCTATATTAATCTGTGAACCTATGTTTGTGTGTTGGCTTGCGATCTCTTGTGACAATAAGTAATATGAACTATGTCTAATTGTGATGCGAACCTGTAAATATTTCGAAGTGTTTGGAATTATTGTTTCGCATAGTAGTGACCTCTAATGTGTTTTGCATGTGAACCCCTGTGTTTTATGTGTGTCTTTTCCGCTGCTTAGTTGATGATTAACACTATGTTCGCATGCTATGTAAAAGTGGTGTGTTGGAGGTTAGGTTGAGAGTTAATGAAGATTCAGTTTGGTGGCTAATGTGGCATGCTCGATTCGGATCAAACCTTTTCGGCTGGGTTTGGGGTGTTATAGTAGTCATTAGAGCTTGGTGTATCATAAAAATTGTTCAAGGAGTACCTCTTATAATGAGAAAGTAACAATTCACGAGTATTTCCTTCTCGAAGGGGTAAATGAATGAGGAGCCATGAAGGCAATTAATTAAAAAATGAAATTAGAAGAGAAACCGTTAAGGAATCGTTTACTCTAACAAAGAAGATAGCATATTGTCCTAATATGGGAAATAAAATTATGGAGTCCTAGCCACAAAGTGCACTCGTATTAATGTTGTGTTAGTAAGGTACAAAGACTCATTAAGTTCTTTAGAACTTACTCTTGTTGTTATGCATTGTAGGTAAATAGGGGATTTTAGAAGTTCAAGAAGAGACCAACCAGAGATCACCGTGCATCAGCAAATTTTGTTTCTTTGTTGTAATATGCATATGGTAGATCGATCCAGAGACAGAATCTTAGGTTCTTTGTTGTAAATGAGATTTAGTGGCCATAATATAATCGTTTTAATACTAAGCGATTGTTTCAACTTGTTAAAGTTACTTGTGAAACTGTAGTATATTAAATTAATGTTTATTCTTCGACATAGATTCTTGAAAGTTTTGAATCTACTTAGTAATAATAATAATTATATTATTGTTTTGATTCTTTTAGTGCTGGGGATAAGCATGATTGAAAGTACATGTTAGATCAAAAGTTGGATATTGGGTGGTCACATCCTATAGTTCGGACTTGGTGATTGGGTCGGGTATAGGGTGTTACATAATTCATATTATTTAATGGCATTTTAGTCTTTTCATTTTAACAAAAACAAATAAAAATATGCGTATGATGAGATTTAAACTTATGCCAACTGAATTAGTAAAATATTAAACTTACAACTTAACCAAAGCACTATTTTGATGTTTTTATACATTTTTTTTAATATGCACAATTTATTATCTCCACCAGTTGTATATCTATACTTACTATTAATAAAAACCCATAGTGAGTTGGTGTTACAAGTTAACTGGGTACCAACTCAGTTATGAAATTATGGAAATGACCTTCCATAATTAAAATGAGCCTTATTATTTGATCGCATTTTAATCTTTTTTGTTTTAATAAATACCAAGAAATTTATACATATGATGGGATTTGAACCGTGCCAATTGGAGTAGTAAAATCTTGAATTTATCACTCAACTAGAGCATTAATTTGAAGTTTTTTTTATATATTTTTTTTAATATGCACAATTTATTATCTCTATCAATTATTTATATTAATAATGTTGTTAATTGAGTTAGTGTCACACGTTAACTCGACACTAACTCACAATTAATGATAAAACCATGATAAATAATTGTAGTCCATTTAGTATTATTTATTTGATGTATTTATGTGTTCAAATTTTGTTTTACTCATAATTTAATCTAATTTTTAATTTTAATATCATACATATTTCATATGTTATTATAATTAATTAGTTTCAAACCATATGTTTCGCTATTTATTGTATGTTATTTTTAAACACATATCTATATTCTAAATCTGTGATTTCCACAAGCATACGTGTGTAATAAAATTTATAGTATTACTAATGTTGTTAATTGAGTTAGTGTCAAAACTCAACTCGACAATAACTTACAATTGATGTTAAGACCATGATAAATAATTGTAGTACATTTTATTGTTTATCTGATGTATTTATGTTTTTAAATTTCGTTTTACTCATAATTTAATCTAATTTTTTATTTTAATATCATATATATTTCATGTGTTTTTATGATTAAGTAGTTTCCAACCATATATTTCATTATTTACTATATTTTATTTTTATACACACATCTGTATTCTAAACCTATTGTTTCCACATGCATATGCGCGTGATAGGATTTATGTATTAATAATATTAATTAGTGAGATTTAAATAATATCTTTAATAAAATTTAAAAAGAAATTTCATTTATCAATTATTATTTTCAT
>JABFAF010277869.1:0-14788 GCA_013677275.1 Gossypium schwendimanii | reverse complement strand
GATATAATTAAAACACTTAATTAATTATTTGTCCAGATTTTAACAAATTAATTAACTTAAAATAAACAAATAATTTAACTAAAGACAAATAAAATGGTTTATTTCAACAAAATAAATGCAAGCTAAAGAAAGTTAAAAATAAGCTCATTGGGTTAAGATTGAGCTGAATTGAGCTCGAATAAGTTGACTTGAGCTCTAGTGAGCTGAACTAAGTTAAATTCGACTTGCACTAAGGTGCACAGATTGCTCAAAGTTTGGGCTCGAGCTGGTCCTTCATCTTTGGGATGGAATTCACGCCAAAACTGACTCGTTAACGCTGCCACATCCTCTTGTATTTGCTTAGCTTGAGATCGAATATTCAGGCCTTTAGGAGGATCGAGAGGATGGAAAAGTGAATCTTGGGTTGCCCCGGGTATGCTCACATCACTTTCATCTTAATGTGATTCATTCATTGGGAATTTATAGGGTTCAAGTTGCTAGAATGATCATGTGCCTTAGGAAAATTGTTATAGCCTTGCTAGTTTCTGTTTTACTTGAGGACAAGTAAAAACTCAAGTTTGGGGGTGTGATAACACTTGAAAGAACATAGGTTTTCCTCCTTACTTATTGGTTAAATTGTTACCATTTAGTTATCCTTAGCATATATTTTAGCATTTTCAGTTTAGTTAATTGCATTTTATAACTTAGTGAATCCTAGCCTATTTTATTGTTAATTTTGCTATCTTTTTACATTAATGTCGCCGCATGAGTTAATTCCAGATTGTGTCTAGAATTGCCGCTGCACTTGATAGCTATCCGGATAAGAACTAAAAATGCGTGAACTGTCTAGTCTGGTATAACCAGCCTATACGTACAAGGACATAATAATTCTGAGGAAAGGAAACCTGTACTGTTGGAGGAGGACATAAAAGGTTGACGTAAGAAGAAAAAAGGAGAAAATTTTTTCTTGACCATCATCTTCTTTATCCTACCTTGAAGCTTCAACTATGGCAGCTTAAGCCTCTCACAGGTGAGCCAACATGAAAATTGATGCAGCTTAGCTTCTGACGAGGAGACAGTGCGAGACAAGAGGGAATAGAGAGATTCAGTCGAGTTGTCTAGGAATAATATTCTCCACTCGATTCTTTCTTATTTCTTTATAAATGCTGGTGATTACTCTCTATTTTCTGTTTGTATGAAAGTACACATGAATTCTTGGTTAAATGATATCTTATTCAATCTTGCTTTTATTGTTTAATCTTGGGGTTTGAATGTTTCTTAACATGGAAGTGATATTGTAGTCACTGACACTAGAAAGTGCAGTGACAGTTCTAGCCAAAAAGCATTACAATAGAAGTTGAGTAAGGATTCAAGGAATTTAGTCCAGTTGTTCTTAATAGTGCTATATTGCCATGATCGTGATGTGACCCTAGCTTAGGAAGTTACGGCCGATCCAATTGAGCCACCTCAAGAACCTATAACTTGGTCTCGTGCCAAGAAGTTCTAATTAACAAGTTGCATTGATCGAGCTTGGGAGAGGGAGTAGCCGAACTCAATGACCATATACGGACCAGCTCACTCATCGTCCCATGCAGCTTATTACAAGTTAAATTTTAGTTCACTTTAGTTCATTGAGCTCGTTTGCTCATTTTGAGCTTACTTTAGCTTTTTTACAATTTTAGTTACTGGAATAAATTTAGTTGTTTAACTAAGTTAGTTAATTTAATTTCAGCTTATTAATATGTCTTAAATTGAACTTATTAATTTTGTGTTTTAGTTTAATGCATGGTTTAAATGTGTATAAAGAAAAGACAAATTAATTAGCTACTGCTGAACTTAATTTGTGTCTTAGTTAATACATGTTTAATAGTTGTTTTAATGTGTCCAAGTCTAAGACAAATTAATGTCATGTTTCTAATTAATTTGTCCAGCTGAATTTAAGTTGTTTTAAGCTGATTTTAATTTTGTTTCAGGTATATGCATGGACGACATTGAATAAGGTGTGATGATGGTTGAGATGCTCCAAGCACCTCTTCGTTGAGTCCAAGAGATCTTGATCTGCTGATTTCTCTTCCCCAATCTAGCTATTGTGTTCTCGAATAGCCCTTAAACATTTTCACACATGCTGGAGGTTCCTTCCGCACTCATGACTGTTTTGTTTGAGCTTTCACACCAAGATGGCTGATCAATTTCGTTTGTTCACACTCTATGGCTATTGAAGTACCCCAATCTACTATTTAAAGTCCAAGACCAATAAACTCTTCAAGGCAGCCTATTAAAAATGGTTCATACCCTTGGGCCGAACCTAATTAAGTCAATTTAGCTCCCAATCACTTATATTAATTTTTAGCTAAATCAAGGCATCTAGAAGCTAACTATTGACGTCCTCCATGCTCAAGGAAACTTCAAGGAAGCTTCTAGGAAATTTCAAAGAAGTTTCAGCTCATTAAAGCTGAAAACATTTTTCCATTTAGTTGCCCATGTGTCTATTCAGCTAGCATAGATTTCTAGCTACAAATACTTAGCTAATTTCTTATTGTGGGGACTTTTGCCAAGTTTTGTAAATTAATTGAAACTTGTGAGGTTTCTAATCTCCTTGTTCCTTTCAAGATTGAATTGACTTATCAAGTTGTCTTGTGGTTTCATTCTTTCCTTTGTTAAACTGAACTTATCACCTCTGGTGTGGCATTCGTTATACCTTTGATTCCTATCTCATTTGATAGTGAGTCAAGGTTCTTTGCTAATTTCCTAAATCGACATTCACCTAAGAGCTACTTTGAGACTCGGGTCAACAATCACTATAGTTGGTTCATTCTCTGCCCTTAGTCGAACTATCCATTCATTGTTAAACCTACTTTCTTTTTAACCCTTTGTTTGAAGCCTATAATCTATTCTGTTGAAACAAACTTAGACTTAGTCAAATTTATGATCGGGCAAACTAATACGACTCGTAACAACAACAACCGAGCTCGTATCACTTGGTATTAGAGCCAATTAAATTGGAGTAAGAATCGATGTTTTTAGCACTACAATATTGTAATTTTAAAAAAAAATTAGTATCCATTAAAGTTCGAAGTGTGAAATATCAGTTTTTCAGAATACAAACTCGTTTGAAATTTAAAAAAAAAGCTAGCTTTGAAGTTTTATTTATTGTCCGAATTAATCCAATCATTTTCTTCTACCATTCAGCCACACCTTAATCAACCCCTTTTGTTTCTAGCCTACCTATTGGTCCTAACATCATTTCTACCTAAAACCGACAATACTTTTACAAACTGACCCACATCGACTACTTCTAAGTCTAAATAGTTCGCTTAAGAACTTAGAGAGGCGGATTGAGTGGAAAAAGGCACGAGGGTTGTGAGCACAATTGAGTGTAGAAAAAGCCAAGTGTGAGTGATTTCTTGTAGAGAGAAGTTGTGAGGTGTTGTGGTGAGTATTCAATATTTCAAGAAGTTCGAAAAGAAATCAGAAAGAAGGTGGTGGTATTTGCCCAATTCGAAACATTGCTCAAGGTGGTGGAGTTCTCGATTTGGCCCAACAAGCCATGATGCGTGAATTCCAAAGGATGCTCTAGAAGGCAATAGAACCAATACATGAGCATTTGGAGCTACTAGATGAGCAAGTCCAACAAGAGAGGACCCCTCAAAATCAAAGGCGAGGGCATGGACATCCTAGGCCAAATGGAGAAGATCTATACGAGCCTAGCGACAATGAGAGTGACCATTCATCTGTTCAAAGTGTCTGACAACAAGGCCAAAGAAACCGGGGCCATCGAGAAAGAAATCATGTTGATGATAGCCTCAAAAATATTAAAATGGCTATACCCCTGTTCTAAGGTAAAAATGACCCCGAGGCTTACTTGGAGTGGGAAAAAATAGATCGAGCTAGTCTTCGAATGCCACAACTATTTGGAGAGTAAGAAGGTGAAGCTCGTGGCCATCGAGTTCTCAAATTATGCCCTTGTATGGTTGGACCAACTAGTGATGAGTCGAAGAAGGAATGGTGAAAGGCCCGTCTCCACTTGGGATGAAATGAAGTCGATCATGCGAAAATGATTCATCCCTTCCTACTACCATTGAGACTTATACCAGCAGTTGCAAAGCCTTACTCAAGGCAACAGAAGTGTTGAGGAATACTACAAAGAAATGGAGGTAGCAATGATTCGAGTCGATATTGAGACTGATCAAGAGGCGACTATGCCCAAATTTCTTACGGGTCTAAACCGTGACATCGCCAACATAGTTGAATTACAACACTATGTTGAAGTGATGGGCATGGTCCACATGGCTATTAAAATTAAAAAACAACTCAAGTGAAAAGGAGTTATCCGATCCTATCCAATCCCTCAAACACTAAATGAAGCCATGGATCCAACAAACCTCCTGTTTGAACCAAGGAGCCTGTTGTAACGGCCAAATCTAAGCAAACCGTTGGTGAGCCAAGTAGGAATAAAAATGAGACTGTGCCAAATCGCACGAGGGATATAAAATATTTCAAGTGCCAAGGCCGAGGGCACATAGCTAGTCAATGCCCCAATCAACGAGTCATGGTGATAAGGGCCGACGGTGAGATCGAGTCTGAGGAGGAAATTAAAAACGAGCCTGAATTGCCAATTGATGAAGAAGAAAATTTAGAGTACCCGATTGAAGGAGAAATCCTTGTGGTAAAGCGAAGTCTCAACATTCAAAGTACCAAAACTGAGCAACAAAGGGAGAACATTTTTTACACTCGATGCCATATCCAAGGCAAGGTGTGTAGTATGATCATCGACGGTGGGGGTTGCACTAACGTCACAAGTAGCATGTTGGTGGAAAAGCTCAATTTAGGCACGACGAACATCCAACTCCATACAAGTTGCAATTGTTGAATGATAGAGGCGTGCTTAAAGTGACAAAAACAAGCTGTTGTAGCATTTTTCATCAGCAAGTACCAAGATAAGGTGGTGTGCGATGTCGTGCCAATGCACGTGGGGCATCTCCTTCTGGGGCATCAATGGTAGTTCGATAGGTGTGTGATCCATGATGGTTATACAAATCTTTATTCTTTCAAACACTTAGGCAAAAATGTAACCCTATCCTCACTTACCCCAAAACAAGTGTACCAAGATCAATTAAAATTGAAAGAATCTATAGAAAAATCAAAAGAAAAAGAACCAGAAAAAAAGATTGAAAAAGAGAAAGAAAAGAAAAATGAGAAAAAGAAAGGAAAAAGTGAGAGAGTGGAAGTAAAAGCACGAGTGGAAAAAGAAAGTAAAAAAGAAAACGAGAGTGGTAAAATGAGTGTGTTTGCGAGGAAAAGAGAAGTGAGGAAGTCCTGTGCTTGTACCAATGTACAAGGAATGTTTGTTTGATACTAATGAACTTGATAATACGTTGCCTTCTTCTATTGTTTCTTTGCTTTAGGAATTCGAGGATGTATTTCTGGAAGAAGTGCCTAGTTGGTTGCCTTCTCTTTTAAGCCAAATAGATTTCATGCCCGGAGCTATAATTCTGAACCAGTCGACCTACCGAAGCAACCTTGAAGAGACTAAGGAGTTGCAGTGACAAGTGATGAATTTAATGGAGAAAGGATATATACGGGAAACCTTAACTCCCTGCACGTTGCCCGTTCTGTTGGTACCCAAAAATGATGGTTCGTGGAGGATGTGCATGGATTACCGAGCCATCAACAAAATTACCGTCAAATATTGTCATCCTCCACATAATTTTGACGATATTTGACAAGTGGAAAATGGCATTCTAAGTCAAATACACATGCGCGAGGGGGACTAGTGGAAAACGACATTCAAAACTGAATACGATTTGTATGAGTGGCTAGTGATGCCATTTGGCCTCACCAATGCGCCCAGTACCTTCATGAGATTGATGAACCATGTTTTGAGATCATTTGTTGGTCATTTTTCCGTAGTTTACTTTGATGACATTCTAATTTATAGCAAATCTCTTTCTGATCACATTGAACATTTGCGTGCTGTCTTGGAGTTTTTATGAAAAGAAGTATTGTATGCGAATCTTAAGAAATGTAGTTTCTATACTGATAAAGTTATTTTCCTCGGTTTCGTTGTGAGTGCGGGTGGCCTTGAGGTGGGTCAAGACAATGTTAAAGCGATCCAAGAATGGCCTCATCCCAGCAACATCAACCAAGTTAGAAGCTTTCACGGCCTTGCAAGCTTCTATAGGAGGTTTGTGCCAAACTTCAGCACCATAGCTGCCCCATTAACAGGTATTATCAAAAAGAACTCTCCTTTTGTTTGGTCTGATGAACAAGAAGCTGCCTTTAATAAAATTAAAGATAGCTTGACTAACGCTCAATTATTGTGTTTACCCGATTTTAACAAAACTTTCAAAGTGGAATGTGATGCATTAGGCATAGGCATAGGTGTGGTTCTGACACAAGATGAGCATCCGGTGGCTTACTTCAACAAAAAGCTCAATGAGGCTACGCTTAACTACCCCACTTATGACAAGGAATGTACGCTTTGATACGTGTGTTGGAGACATTGCAGCACTACCTTTGGCTGAAAGAGTTCGATATACACACGGACCATGAGGCCTTGAAGCACTTGAGAGGGAAAACAAAGGTAAACAAATGCCACACCAAATGGGTCGAGTTCTTAGAATCCTTCCCATATGTGATTAAGTATAAACAAGGTAAGGAAAACATTGTTGTGGATGCACTATCGCGTAGGTATGCTCTTATTAATTGTTTGGATGTTAAGTTGCTTGGGTTTACATATTTGAAGGATTTATATGCTAATGATTTTGATTTTGGAGAAATTTACAAGTTATGTGTGCAAGGTGCTTATGATAGGTATTTTCAGCAAGACAAATTTCTTTTCCGAGAAAATAAGCTGTGTATACCCCAAGGGTCAACTAGAGATGTGTTAGTTCATGAAGCGCATAGCGGGGGTTAATGGGACATTTTGGCAAAGCTAAAACTTTGGCTGCACTTTAGGAACATTTCTATTAGTCGAAGATGAAATGAGATGTGGCTAAAGTGTTCGAGCATTGTATTGCTTGCAAGAAGGGTAAATCAAGGATCCAACCAATGGACTATACACTTTGTTGCCAATTCTGGAAGCAGCATGGGTGGATATTTCCATGGATTTCATTCTAGGGCTTCCTAGAACAAATAATGGTAAAGATTCTGTGTTTGTTGTAGTAGATAGATTTTCAAAGATGGTGCATTTTATTGTGTGTAATAAAACTGATGATACGTTAAATGTTGCTAACCTATTTTTTAGGGAGATCGTGCAGTTGCATGGCATCCCTAGGACCATCGTGTCAGACCTTGACACTAAGTTCCTTAGTCCTTTTTGGAGGACCTTGTGGGGTAAGCTTGGCACCAAGCTGTTGTTCTCAATAATTGCCATCCCCAAACCGACGGCCAAATGGAGGTCGTTTATCGGGTTTTGTCAACACTATTGTGGGCGATTATTCGAAAGAATTTAAAGACTTGGGAGGAGTGTCTACCACAAATCGAATTCACATACAACCAATCAATGCAGTTGGCTACCAGGCATTTGCCATTTGAGGTAGTATATGGTTTCAATCCCTTAACTCCTTTGGATTTGTTGCCTTTACCTTCTGATTAGTTGGTGCATTTAGAAGGAAAGAAAAAGGCAGAATTTGTGAAACAATTGCATCAACAAGTTAGGGACAATATTGAAAGATGAACTGAGCAATATGCTCGTAAGGTCAACAAGGGACGTAAATGAGTGACATTCAAACCCGATGAATGGGTTTGGATTCACATGCATAAGGAAAGGTTTCCAACTTAAAGACGTTCCAAACTGTTACCAGAGGAGATGGTCCTTTTCAAGTTTTGGAAAAGATTAACGACAATGCTTATAAGTTGGATTTGCCAGGTGAGTATGGAGTTAGTGCTACTTTTAATGTTACTAATTCATCCCCTTTTGATGTAGGTGACGATTTGGGGATAAATTGCCTCAAAGATGGGGGATGATGCAACCCTAGCTCGGGAAGTTAAGACTGATCCAATTGTGTTGCCTCAAGAACCTATAACTTAGTCTCGTGCCAAGAAGTTCCAAGATGCTTTAATAGGTTATGTCGATTGAGCTTGCGGAGAGGGAGTAGCCGGACTCAATGACCATATAAGGACCAGCTTTTTGGCCATCCCATGCAGCTTATTACAAGTTGAATTTTAGTTCACTTTAGCTCATTGAGCTTGTTTGCTCATTTTGAGCTTACTTTAATTCTTTTATAGTTTTAGTTGTTGGAATAAATTTAGTTGTTTAACTAAGTTAGGTAATTTAATTTCAACTTATTAATATGTCTTAAATTGAACTTATTAATTTTGTGTTTTAGTTTAATGCATGGTTTAAATGTGTCTAAAGAAGAGACAAATTAATTAGCTRCTGCYGAACTTAATTTGTGTCTTAGTTAATACATGTTTAATAGTTGTTTTAATGTGTCCAAGTCTAAGACAAATTCATTCATGTTTCTAATTAATTTGTCCAGCTAAATTTAAGTTGTTTTAAGCTGATTTTAATTTTGTTTCAGGTATATGCATGGACGGCATTGAATAGGGTGTGATGATGGTTGAGAGGCTCCAAACACCTCTTCGTTGAGTCCAAGAGACCTTGAGCTACTGATTTCTCTTCTCCAAGCTGGCCATTGTGTTCTCCAACAGCCCTTAAACGTTTCCACACTTGCTAGAGGTTCCTTTTACACTCATGACTGTTCGGTTTGAGCTTTCACACCAAGATGGTTGATGAATTTCGTTTGTTCACACTCCATGGCTGTTGAAGTACCCCGAGCTACTATTTAAAGTCCAAGACCAATCAGCTCTTCAAGGTAGCCTATTAAGGATGGTTCATACCCTTAGGCCGAACCTAATTAAATCAATTTAGCTCCCAATCACTTCAATTAATTTTTAGCTGAAACAAGGCATCTAGAAGCTGACATTTGACATCCTCCATGCTCAAAGAAACTTCAAGGAAGTTGCTAGGAACTTTCCAAGAAGTTTTAGTTCATTAAAGCTGAAAACAGTTGTCCATTTAGTTGCCCTTGTGTCTATTTGGCTAGCATAGATTTCTAGCTATAAATACTTAGCTAATTTATTGTTGTGGGGACTTTTTCCAAAATTTATGAACAATTGAAACTTGTGAGATTTCCAATTCTCCTTATTCTTTTCGGGACTGAATTGACTTATCAAGTTGTCTTGTGGCGTCATTCTTTCCTTTGTTAAATCGAACTTATCACCTCTGGTGTGGCATTCATTATACCTTTGGTTCCTATCACATTTGATAGTGGGTCAAGGTTATTTGTTGATATCCTAAACCGACATTCACCTATGAGCTACTTTGAGACTCAGGTCAACAATCACTATTGTTTGTTCATTCTCTACCCTTAGTCGAACTATCATTCATTGTTAAACCTACTTTATTTTTAACCCTTTGTTTGAAGCCTATCATCTATTCTATTGAAACGAACTTAGCCTCACTCAAATTCACGATCAGGCAAACTAATACGACTCATAACAACAACAACTGAGCTCATATCAGATCGAAAGGTAGGTTTAATGTGCATGTTTAAGTCTTAGATTAAATAAAGGAGTGAGACTTGGTAAGATATACATTGAAATTTATTACCTTGACAATCACCTATCCTTTTATACTTTGTGAGGACTTAGTATTCTGATGAAGATTCATGTTGGGGATCTCAGTTTCTCATTATCATATTTTATATTATTATTTTCAGGTTATTGCTTCGACAACTATCCTTACTATTTATCTCATTTCTATCTAGTTATTGCACCGACATTAATAGAAAAAGACAACCATCTTTGTGGGATCGGTATCTAACACAGTCACATCTGTCTACTATACTTGCATCGATAGTGTACGCTTGCACATTATTGCGGTGACGTTAAACAGCTGATCACCTACTATTTGCAACATTTGAAACATCACTGGATTTAGCTTGAATTGTTCAGCTTGTATTTGTGGTCTAACTATCCTTGGATTCAGATAATCCAAATTTGGCACAACATGCTCTCGAATTGGTTTATCTAAGTCATCTATCATCTCAAAGACATGAGAATTAGGATCTTGACCATTCAAATTATCATTGAGACTAAGACCATTGCCGCTCCAAGCCATTTTTCATAATTCTATTTGCCTTCTTTGTAAATTTCTTTCGATCTCTGGGTCAAAAGGATATCTTTGCTAGCAGGAATGCCTCTTCTCATGCACTGATGACAAACTTGTAGAAATTAAATATAACTAAGTTAAATAAAACTAATGGAACTAAGTAAAATAACAAAACCAAATTTCACCAAATTGTCGATCCCCAGCAACGACACCA
The DNA here is from genome assembly GCA_013677275.1 of Gossypium schwendimanii. Classification (NCBI taxonomy): domain Eukaryota; kingdom Viridiplantae; phylum Streptophyta; class Magnoliopsida; order Malvales; family Malvaceae; genus Gossypium; species Gossypium schwendimanii. The sequence continues at coordinate 4,478 of JABFAF010277869.1, read as the reverse complement.
AAAACTTGTTGCGTGTGAAATGATATGCGATTTGTGCAAGTATACACGTCGAATCAAATAATAAAGTGATGAGTGAGTATCATTCCCATGAGGATCAGACTAAGGCACAAAAATGGTCAAGTTATTATAATAAGATGCAATTAATGCTATGGTAAAGTTATGGTAAGTACGTAGTGATAATTAAAGGAATAGTGATGCATGCAATATGTGTAATTAATGAATACTTGGAAATGTTATGGAAACACTAGAGTAGAAATGTAATGGAAATTATGAGAATTACTACAAGAATATTATGTAAATGAACAAATAAATAACAAATAATGATATGGAAAAGATACTATGGCAGAGAATAAAGGATATACAATGTTGATTTGGAAGGTCAAGATTACTAACAGTCTATCCTTACTGCCAGTAATGCCTTAGCAATATCATACTCAGTTTACATCTTAGAAGAGTTTTAAAACAATCTGCTTCTGTATGAATGTTGCTCTATGCCTAGAGTCTACTACAAGTATCGGTCAAATACTTGCTCATATCATTCAATATAGATCCAACTAATCCAACCTTTTCATAATTAGACTTAGTTTATGGCCATGCTGAACAATCATCTATGTCTAGGGATTGAACGCATACAACTTAGAAATAAAATAATTGAATGAAACAGCAAATTGATTAGGATCTATGCTTCAACCATTAAAGAAAACAAAAGTTTCATCATGTAATCCCAACTCGATGAGATTTAGCTAATGGGTTGGCATAAAAAATTCAAAACCAAAATAACATCCAACACCATTTTCATCATTCAATTCATGGAAGAACAAAGTAAGAAATATGAAAGACTTCGAAAAGACAACTTTTGTGTGTCCAGTTCACACTCCAGCAACACAATGTCTTGCAATGGCTGAGAGGGATTGCTTTTATCTTCTTTTTTCTATCTCTACTCAGCTGTTACCCTCTATTTTTGCCTAAGGCTCTCCACTCTAATTTGTCCTTTAAGGTTTCCTCCTTTGACTTTTTATAGCTTTTTCCCTAGGGAAAATCCAAAAACCCTTGTTTATCTTCTCCTCTTTTTAAATTTTTTTTCAACAACCCAAGATTATCTTCTCCTCTTTTTAAATTATTTTTCTAGGATAAAAACCAACATCCCAAGATTATCTTCTCTTTTGTTCAGGCAGATTTTTCTGGTACAAGTACAGATGGGCTGAAACTGGTATGCGTTGAGTGTTGAATCGGTCTTTTTTGAATTGCCATGACATTTGTGCTGACAAAATATCCAACCTTTTGCATCAAAAAATGTTCACTCATTTATTTCTCGTTCCCCAACTTGCACCTGCCAAACCACCAAACACAACCCTACCACATGCAATTAAAAGTACCTAATATTTAAACACATTCCAAGCTCCTAATGAAATGATGAAAATACGAATAAAATGTCCTAAAATGCAACTAAATGTACCTAAGTACAAGCAGTTAGCTAGGTCTAAAGGTATGAAATATAACTCCTTTCAAGAGTTATCACATATTCATAGTTATGAAAGGTATAAGTAATTTTCAATCTGACTTCGTTTGTTTTATGTAGTGCTGAAATCTAAATATTTGGCATTAGCCATATCTTAATAGTATTATGTCTTATTCTAGAATCTTATGGAATTTGACCTGTTTGTCATCTTGGGTAACTATGTGTTTTGTAACAAAGATGTGGGTTATTATTCTGAATGATTTGTATAGTTCACATCCAGTATAAACAGGTATTAGGTTTGAGATAGAAAATGATTTGATTGGTAAACTGATAGTATTCAACTCATTGTGGGAGTCCGTCCAATGTGTAAGAATCTGCCATAATATACACCTGTGATTAACTATTTTGGAATAGCTAAAATATCTATGTCTGAAGAGAAGATAACAGGTAGGATTGTTTGTGACACGAACCAACTCGGTAAGTTGAGTCAAGTCTACATAAGTTACCCGATCATCGACGAGAAGTTTCGTTCGTTGTTGTGAGAGAATGTATTTCGGTTAACTTATGGGCAAAAGGGTTCAAATGATAAGCTAGGTTTGATTTCGATAGGTTCGATTTAATAAAGAAATAAGTAAAAAGTTGATAGATAAGATGGAATGGATTAATGAACTCAAGCTTCAAGAATGATTCAATACTATAATGAGTATTGCCCCGAGACTTGTATCACTTAAGGTGGGTTAATAGAAGATAGAAGATGAACCTTGACCCGTTAGCTAAAGAGGTAGGAAACAAAGGTATAACTAAATGGATGAACACCACACCAAGGTCGGTGATAAGTTTAAATAGCTCGGGTTGACGCCATTAGCAAGCTAGATAAGTCAATTATAGACTCAAAAGAAATAGAGAGGAAGAAACCTCACAAGAACAATAGTTCATTCAATTATACGGAAAAATTCCCTTCATATGTTTATAAGAAAGCTATTTATAGACACAAAGATGACTACTCAAATTCGGCATCTATGTGTTCACACAATAATAGAAATGTTCACACTAAAGCATTAAAATTTGGTTCATGCTTGAAGAGGGTGCATGAATTGGCCAAACCATCATGTTGCTTCACTTGATGCATTCATGCTTACTTAGCCTTGAAGAATAGAAATAATTCCATGAATATGCAACCCTTTAATGCTCCTACATCTCCCTTGGTCGAATGAAGCTTTAATGTGCCTTGAATACTTGATGATCAACTTGAGTATGCATAAAGCATGCATGAAAACGTCCCAATGCATGTTCCTCCATAAATATGGTCCATGAATCTTCAAATGCATGAACATTCTGTAGCTCCTCCCTCTTGCATGAACGTCCCAAATACATGTGCTCCTTTAAATGTCATCCATTGAACCTTAATTGTGCATGAACCCTTCCATACTTTGCACCAAGCCATACATGAATCTTGTATTAAATACATCTTCACATTTGGTTGAACCTAAACACACATTAAACACACTAAATCAATCATGAATTCGGCCAAACCTTAATAAAACATCATCTAGACATATTGATTAACATATTAAATAAATTAAAACACATTTAATTATGGACTATCTAGTATATTAAATTTGGATAGCTCAAAACAAGTGAAAAAAATTAATGAACTAAATTGAGCTATGATATTTGGTCATGAGCTGTAACAAATTAAATAAAATAAACTAATACTTAGTTTATTATAATGATTAAAGAAATGAGCTGAAACTAAGCTAGGTTGAACTCAAACTAGCTTAAATGAGCTCAAGTGAGCTGATTCGATCTGAATGGAGCTCAGGGAGCTGAAGATGAGCTAAAATTAGCTTGCACTAAGGTGCAATGAGTCTTTTAGGTGCTAGCCCAAGCTTATCCATCAACATCGATCTAGTTTTCACTCCAAAGTTGAATGAATAAAATTGAAATAGCTTCTTGAAGGCACCTAGTTTGAGCTCGAGGCATGGGTCCTTTAGGGAGCTCGATGGGATCAAAATTAGAACTTGTTGAGGTCTGGGGCGTGGTCACGTTAGTCTGGAAAGATATGGAGTCAACCATTTGGTTAGATGAAAGATGACATGTTAAGAAAGTATGTGGCATATAAGCATGTGTATCTGAGGATGTGAAAGTATTTGCAAAAGACATAAATGTGTAATCTAAATAATCAGGATGAAGAGTATAAGTGTTACATTTATGTTTTCAGGTATTATTGGAAGAATGAAAGTATCAACATCAAAGGTTTAAAGGTAATTTGTATTTCAAACTCACTAAGTTCTTGTAACTTATATGTGTTACATTTATGTTTTCAGGTATTATTGGAAGAATGAGTTCGCTAAAAGGGACTACGCTAGGAGTGCACCAAGGAAGCAACGATCCATGTTAGTATGCATACAATGGATGTATTTGGATAGTGGCGTATTGTAGGATTATGCCTTGTGAGTCTTCCCTTAGCAAACTTTTATTATTTTAAGTATAACAAGTCTGATGTAATATTTTATCAAATACCTTCCTTTGTTTCTTTGATATTGAGTCCTAAAATAGAATAATAATAAATATGTTTTAAGTAAGGAGTATTAATCAACTTTTTTGAAAATTTTGCTAAGTACTTGTGTAGTAACACCTAAGATCCAGACCGGATGGATCAAGGTGGGTTTAGGCTGTTACAATATGCATGAATGACTTAGAATGGATATTCTTCCTTGGTACACAATCTTTGTATTCGGAATGGTGGAAGGGGAAATGGTGGAAACTATTGAGATGTGATGGAAGAAATGTATGAAGATTTTGAAATGATATGTGATTTACCGCCGATGGAGCATGCAAATGCAAACCGCGATTGGTGAATGCCTCGACCTTGTGGGGTGATACGGCCATGCCTCAAGTCCTACCTAGCTCGAACAAGGAGCCGTTGGAGTTGCCCCAAGGTCCCATAACCCGATTACGAGCTAAACAATTCAAGGAGGCTGTTTCAGCTTTAGTTGACAAAGTTTGGGGCGAGATC